>JAZKJV010000923.1:512424-754016 GCA_037367405.1 Ottelia alismoides | reverse complement strand
TGCTCATAGCCTAGTGGACTCAAGAATTAAGTCCTTATGGACCTGAAAAAGCCTTAACCCTAAATTCCTATAAGGTTCCTCTTGAAGTTAAGTGGATTAAGGATCTTTTTCAAGCTCCATTTCTCAATTTAATTCCAGGCTTGGTTTAAATGTCAACTCTCATTCAGGAAAACTATATACATATATGTACACAAGACTGCTATTTACAAATATTTTACAATCATGCAAAATTTTTGAAAAATGTTTGAAAATCATGGATGAATGCTGCATGAGGTGCAAGTTTTGCAAAAAAGATATTTACACACATTTACACAAGATTTTGCAAACTTTTGATTTTCAAAACATTTTGGAAAAATTTTGTACTATATACATAATTTTGATACAAAGTATTTACACAAGCTTTACACAAAAGATTTTTGAAATCATTTTCCGAAAAATACTTTGTACACTAGCTATGTATGTGCAAGATAAAAGAAGTTTATGTACATGAAAAAAATTTAATTTTGTGATTTTTAGCCATTTTATTTATTAACACACTCACACAAAGTACGAGTTATGGCTAAAGTATATATGAAATATATTACACACCCCCTATACTTAGCTCGAACGATGTCCCTCAGAGTGATCAAGAGCGATGAAGAAGACATAACTCGTGCTTAGTAAAAGGGAAGTGAAAAGGAATGGCTAAGTACAGGGACTAATAAATGAATAGAATGAGAGGAACTCGGTGGTTTCCCCTATACTTAGGATTAACTAATCCTAAGTATAGCAAGCTGTACATGAAGGGAAATCCGAGTGAAGAAGATACAGAATCTGCCCCCCCCCCTATACTTAGGGTAAAATATCCCTAAGTATAGGCAGCAAAACAGGAGCAGAAAGAATGAAAAGAATACCCGAAGGTCCTACATCCCCCTATACTTAGGGTAAAGTACACCCTAAGTATAGCATAATAATAAGATGAGAAAAGGGATGTGAGACTAAAGAATAGAATGATATGGACAACTGGATCTATACAAGCGGAGGAGCAGTGAAAATCAGGCTGAGATGCAAAGATGTGAGTCAAGAGACCACATCTCACGCAAAATGAATAGGGGCAACAATAACGTCCCGCGACTCATGATCTAGAAATGGCTTGAGCCGCTGGCCGTTCACTCGAAAGTACTCTCAGAAGACAACTCGGATATATCAATGTTGCCATTGTAGTGTACCTTTCTGACGAGATAAGGTCCCTTCCATTTGCTCTGCAGCTTCCCTGGAAATAATCTAAGCCTCGCATCAAACAGCCATACTCTCTGTCCAATCTCAAAATGCTTGTGGCTGATATGAGAATCATGCCACTCCTTGACTTTCTCCTTATAATGTAGGCTGCTTGAGAAAGCTGCATCTCTAAGCTCCTCCAGGGCAGCTAACTCTGCCCTCCTCTGGTCTCCAATACCATCTGGATCCTCAAAATGTCTGTAACTGCCCAAAGTGACTTGTGCCTCAGCTCAACAGGTAAATGGCACGGCTTGCCATATACGAGGCGAAAGGGAGATGTGCCCAATGGAGTCTTGAAAGACGTCCTATATGCCAGAAGACCGAGTCCAAAAGCTGTGACCAATTCTTTCGGTCAGGGCGGACGACTTTCTGCAAAAATATTCTTGATCTCCCTATTCGACACCTCAGCTAGACCATTCGTCTGTGGATGGTAAGGTGTGCAACACGATGGTCTATACTGAACTCGCTAGCAAGGCCTTCACCTGGTCGTGATGAAATGAGACCCCCCATCAGAAATCAGAACTCGTGGAACCCCGAACCGCGTGATGATGTGCTTCCTCAAAAATCTGCAAACAGTCCTCGCATCAGCGGCTCGGGCGGGGAAAGCCTCAACCCAACGACTAACATAATCAACGGCCAACAGAATGTACTCAATCCCTGACTCTTAGGGAATGGACCCATGAAATCGATGCCCCATGCGTCAAAAACCTCACAGGAAGTGAATGGGCTGCATCGGCATCATATCACGCTGTCCACAAGTGCCCATCCTCTGACAGTCAGTACACCTCTTCACGAACTCATCAGAGTCCTTGAAGAGGGTAGTCCACCACAAGCTGGATTGGAGCACTTTCTGTGCCCGTTCTCTTCCCAGAATGATGTCCTCCTGCCTCAAGCTTGTGGCAGTAAGTGAGAACGCTATGGTGTTCCTCCTGAGGAAATACACCGACGCCAGACGCTATTCCCTCCTTCGTGGTAAAGGATGGGATCCTCCCAGTGTAGGACTTGGCCCTCGTAAGGAAGGTCTCAAGGCCTCTGTCTGGGCCAATCTTGTGGGACTTTCCCTGCAACGAGAAAGTTCACAATATCGGCATACCACGGGAGTGAGGCGATAGCAAGGATCGCCTCATCTGGGAAGGTATCTCGGAATGGGATCAATCTGCTCAGAATCCTCAGGTTGCTCTAATCGGGAGAGATGATCCGCCACCACATTCTTGACTCCAGGCTTATCCTTGATCTCACTATTGAACTCCTGGAGTAGAAGGATCCATCTAGTCAGTCTGGCCTTGGCATCCTTCTTTGCCATGAGGTACCTGATGGCGGTGTGATCTGTATACAAAGTCACTCTAGATCCAATGATATATGATCTGAACTTATCTAGGGCAAAACACTACGGCTAGCATCTCTTCTCTGTGACCGTATAATTCCGCTGGGCGGAATCCAATGTGCGGCTAGCGTAGTGTATGGCAAACGGAACTCCTCCCCTCCTCTGTCCCAGCACTGCCCCTACGGCGAAATCGGAGGCATCCGTCATGATCTCGAATGGGAGAGACCAATCAGGCGGCTGGAGGATAGGAGCCTCAATAACACGCTGCTGGAGAGTCGCAAAGGACGAGAGACACTTGTCATCGTCAAGGAACTCAGGTGTCTTTCGTCAAGAGGTCAGTCAATGGTCGGGCAATCTTACTGAAATCCTGAATAAATCTCCTATAAAATCCAACGTGCCCCAGGAATGACCGTAGCTGCCTCAAATTGGACGGCGGTGTGAGTTTCCTAATGACATCAACCTTGGCCGGATCAACCTCCATGCCCCTGTGGAGATGATGTGGCCAAGCACCGTCCCTTGAGTCACCATGAAGTGACTCTTCTCCCAAGATAGAACCAAATGAAACTCAATACATCGCTGGAGCACCCGGTCTAGGCAGTCAAGACAGAAACGAATCTGTCGCCGTAGACCGAGAAATTCGTCCATGAAGACCTCCAAACATTTCCCCTACCATGTCCGAAAAGATCGACAGCATGCATCTCTGAAAAGTCGCAGGGGCATTGCATAGCCCAAATGCATGCGTCGAAAAGCATATGTGCCGAAGGGACAGGTAAAGGTGGTCTTCTCCTGATCCTCAGGAGCGATGGCCACTTGGTGTAGCCCGAGTACCCATCCAGAAGCAATAATGGCTCTCCCTGCCAGTCTCTCAATGATCTGGTCAATAAAAGGCAGGGGGAAATGGTCCTTCTTGGTGGCTTGGTTTGAGGTCTCCCTGTAGTCAACACAACCCCCAAGAGGTGGGTACTCGGTGTACGATCTCCTCTCCTGACTCACTGATCACAGTCGTGATGCCCGTCTTCTTGGGCACCACATGCAAGGGGCTGACCCACTTGGAGTCGGAAATGGGATAAATAAAATCTGCACTCCACCATTTCGATATTTCCTTCATCACAACTCTCTCAGGTTGGGGTTTAGTCGCCGTTGGAACTCACGCGACGGCTTCGCCCCCTCCTCGAGATAGATATGGTGGGAGCACACGCCTGTGACTAATCCCATGGAGATCCGCTACGCTCCATCCGATCGCCTTGCGGTTCTTTCAAGAACCCCCATCAAACGGGATTCTTGCTCTCCAGTCAACTCGGCGGGAGATGATGACTGGGTACATCTCTGGATTGCCCAAGGAATCGATACTTCAGCGAAGTAGGGAGTGGCTTCAGCTCTGGAATGCTGGGTGCTGGCAAAACTGGCTGCGGAAGAAACTGAGTGAAAGCTGCTAAGTCTGCCAAATCTTGCCTGGGGAAAGTGAAAGCGTACTCTCGCAAACTGGATCGGGAGAAGGCTGCTCAATTGCACTGTCTCTGCTCGGCTCTGCATTTACCTCCTCCTCATCTATAGGCTCAGGTGAACTCAGGTCCGGCATCTGATCATAGCAATCGGCCCAATCAGACTCTGAATCCGAGGGATCTGCATCATCGCGGTGGCATCAGTACCACCGGAAAACAAGGTGGCCTCAGCACCACCATCACTGAACATCGTGTCGCGATCAAGGACCGGCTCTGCTGCCTCTATTGTATCCTGAACCAGGGCTGTGCTCTCCAGACTCTCCTCTGCTATCATCTCGGCATCAGCTGTATCTGAATATGAGAGGATGGTCTGTGCTGCAGGATCTGCCCAAGCTGCCTCATCGTCTGTGATCACAAAATCACAGTCCTGGTGGATGTCTGGCTCCTGTGTCTGTCAGCTGCTCTGAATCTGTACTCGCATCTAAGCGGGTTCTCTCTCTAGCTCTGTAGTCCTCGACCGTCTCTATTTGTATACTTTTCGCCCTCGACGCGAAAGTACACCTTCCCGCTATCATGATCAGTCACCGCCTTGGCTGTGGCCAAAAACGACGACCAAGATGTGGGGGTATCGGCCACTGACTCAGGGATCTCCATGTCCAACACTACGAAGTCCACGGGAATTTCAGGCCCTGAATCGTGACGATAACATCTCGTAATAACCCCTTCGGCCTCTTGACAGATCGATCAGCGAACTGAAGGACTGTCCTGCTCTGTCGAAGAGTGCCCAACTCGAAGCGGTCGAGAAGGGCTGCCGGAAGAAGGTTAATCGACGATCCGCTATCTAGAAAGAGTACGGTCGAACCTCTGCTCACTGATCTGGCATCTTGACATACGGGGCCCCTGAATCTGGCCTCTTGGCCGGCAGTCGGTTCTGGATCGCAAAACACGTGGCTTTGGTCAGCACGTGAATCTCGGAAGTGTGGTTCCTCCTCCTCCTCCTGACTGTAGTCCTGTCTCTCAAAGAACGCTGGAGAAGTGGGATGTGCTGCAAAGCCTCCTGGAGGTTCAGCTGGATGTGGAATCGATCGATCATGCTCTGGCTGAACTCCTCAAGCTCTTTCTTTTTTGGATTTTCTTTTTTCTTCTCCTTCCCCATCTGAAGGGCTCTAGGGAAGGGGATCACAGGGTCCTTCTCAGATGAAGGACTAGGAAAAGGCCTAGACGGTTCGATGACCGGATCCACACATACATCATGCACCACAGTGGGACCAGAAGAAACTAAACCTTTTCCTTTATTCAAACCAAAGTTCTGAGATACATCAAGGGGAGGAAAGACAACATCTCTCTCAATACAAACACCGGTGGCCTCAGTACCACCACGGGCTGGCTCTGCTGCTGCTGCTGGTAGACGTCTCGCTGCATCAGTACCGCGTGCTGGCTCGGCTCTACTGGTGGCGTCAGTACCACCTCCTCGAACTGGTGAAGCGGCGGCCTCAGTACCGCCGGTGGGATCACATCCTTGGTGGCATCAGTGCCACCATCATCATCTGGAGCGGCCTCAGTACCGCTCTCCTCCTCCTCATGTGGCGCCTCCGATGTCTCCTCGTGGTGAAGCTCAGATGAGGCGCCGCCGCCTGCTGGGGTCCTACCGCTCCTAAGTGTGACAAAATCAGCATCAAATAGATCCGAAGATGTATCAACAAATGGATCACTAGGAGTGGCAGACTCAGTGTGTACTACCTGCTCAGATTTCCTCTTGAGGTTGTTCGGGTTCCGGCTCGATCTGGGCAGGAATGGCGGCCTTCCCTCTCACCAAGTCCCGCATCTCCTGGCGGAACTCGTCCATCTCCCGTCTGAATGTGGCCTGCTGGTCCGTGAGGAGGCGGGCGATGTCATCCAAAGCGGGGCTCTCATGGGAGCCCGACGGGTAGCCTCTCTGGGAGTGAGCTGCTGGAACTGCTGCTGGTGGTAAGAGGGGTATGAGGAAGGGTGCTGCTGCTGAACTGGGTGAGCCTGCTGCTCACGCCTCCACGACTGTCCCTGCTGCTGATAGGGACGAGGACCGAAGGATGATGGCTGGTGCTGCTGGTGTGCTGGGTGCTGCTGCTGCGGCTGCTGGTGATCTCTCTGCTGGGAGTACTGCCCTCCCTGACCTGACGGCTGCTGCTGGGGCTGGGCACCAACCATTCCCCCACCTGAATCCGGGATGGTCTCGTCGGATCCCAGGCTGAGGGCGGTCATACCAAATCCCGTTGACATCCATCAACGGCTCTACATCGAAGGGTCTGGCGGCAGTACGGCCAGAGGCTGATCCGGCTGGTAGACCACCATCTGCATGTCTGGAGATGGTGGGGACTGGTAGGTAGGCTGCGGCTGCTGGTACGGCTCCTCCTGTACAAGGTGAACCTGTCCTAGGCTGCTGGGAGGAGGCTGGAGTGCTGGGCCGAGCTGCTGCTGCCGCCGGTATCGGCTCGCGACAGAAGACGGGGCTGTGAAGCCGTCTGTGCCTCCTGGAGACACATGAGCTGGGTCTTCACGTCGCTCAGAACTTGTGCCATCTTTTCCATCTGAGTGATGCTCTGGCACTGCTTCTTCTCAATCAGCTCCATGCGGTCCAACTTCTCGCTAATAATGCCCATGTCCGCAGCGGATGACTCTGCCTGTGCTGCTGCGACTGCGGACGAACTGGATGGACCTGCATCTACCCGTGCTATCCGCTGGTACTGCACGGGTCCTGGCTGCTGTGGCTGGGGTCTCTGAGTATACAACCTGTCTGGGACATCACCATGTAGTTTTCGGCCATCTCCTCGTAGATGGCCCAGACCTGGTCGTGGTCCTGGGCAAAGTAGGACCCGCCGCAAGAAGCGTTCACCAGACCCTGAGCTCTGGCGTCATCCCGCTGAAAAAGCTCCTGAACCAAGTTCGGCTTGGAGATGTCGTGGTGCGGGCATCTGTCTAGGAGCTCTCGAAACCTCTCCCATGCCTCGTGGAACTGCTCGTTGGGGAACATGGAGAAGTTGCTGATCAGGGCCCTCGCTGCATTCGTCCGCCCGAGTGGATAGTACTTGTTCAAGTACTCGGTGCGGAGCTGCTCCCAGGTGTAGACAAACTTCCCTAGATGTTTCAGCCAGGTGGCTGCTCTATCTGCCAGTGAAAAAGGGAAGGCTATCATCCGAATCGTGTCCTGATCCACGTGGCGATCATGGAACAGTGCTGCAAATCATCAGGAACTCCTGGAGGTGGAGGTGGGGCTCCTCAGTGGCAGGTCCGTGGAAACGGGGCAGCACTGCAAGGTATTCGGGGGGAACTTGAAGTCCCCCACGATCGCCGGCACTACTACCAGTGATGCATCAGAGGTCGATCGGGGTTGTGCAACTCCCGCATCGGTCGTGGTGGTCCTCCTGCCGCGGCGGCTGCCGCTGCGGCGGCGGCGACTGCTGCTGCTGCTGCGGCTGCTGCGGCTGCTGCGGCTGCAGCCTCTGCATCTGGTATCTCCTCAGGCTCGCTCTGCTCTGAACCTCGCTCTGCTCTGAGCCTCTCCAACTCTCGCCTCATCTCTATCATGAATGCCCCACTGATCACGGTAACTGCTGCTGAACTGTCTCGAGTGATGCGATCAGGGTGGAGTTGATCGCCCCCTGGTCCAGTACAAAATGCTGGTCTCCTCGTGAACCTCCCGGGGTGATCGCCTGAACTGGCGGCCATGGCGATGTCTGCAAAATCAAATGAGCCAACTCAGATGCTGTCAAATCTGTTAATCTCTCCTCGGGCTCATGTCTCTCAATACCAGAAGAAAGGGGGTCGAGGGGGAACAGGGCGGAATCGTACTCGGGCTCGGAGAGCTGGTCTCGGCTCTCGCGGGCCAACCTAGATGATCGGGTAGACGTGCCCGAAAGCGGTGCAGCCAGAGGCTGCCTAAGAGACCGTCTACCCATCATCTTGATCTGGCGAGTAAGGTGGATGAGATCTGGGAGTCAACTATGATCACAAACAAACCCCCGGTTCACCAACGCAATGCGAGCTGAAGACCGTGAAAGTTTGGTCAAATTATCTTGTCTATTTTTATTTTGGTGAACACACAAAATATCAGAGCGCTTACGTGACTGTTAGGATATCCGATGCTAAACCAACCGACTGGCCCCCACGGAAGAGTCGGTAATCAGTCGGGACTAGCACCGGGAGGCTCTACCTAGGGTGCGGGTCACTCTCTCGCGCATCCAAACCATGCAATGAGGGGGTTGCTCTCCCCAAGACAAAATTTTTAGGGTGAGCGGTTTTTAAGGTCAATAGTCTTAGCCAGACCCAATTTTATGGTTTTTTCTTTTTTTAATATTTTTCAACTCAAACAAAAAGGCCTAACGAATTTTTCGGTTCTCCTGATTATTAAGTCCGAAAACAGGGGGGAGAAGTCGAAAAAGCCGATGCGCGAGAAATCAATGATGCATGCTGAGATAGAAATGCGTACCTTGTCTCCAGCACTCTACATGCAAGTGATCCGCGCAGAATTTAAATACAGAAAGGAAACTACCTATATGATGCAACGGGAAAGCCGAGTCCTAGATGAGCAATTTCTAGCGCAGAACCGTCTAACTCAGTCACTCGCCCTCGATCCAAAGAGTCCGGTCTAGACCCACCCCCTCCTCTTCTCGACAGGTCGAGTTCAGGAGTAGCGCTTGACGGGGCGGGCTCGCGGCGCGTAGGCTCTCAGGAAAGTGACTAAGTTATTTTTATTATTTATTTATTAGTAGGTCCAATTAACGTTTATGGGAACAGATAATCAATTAGGTGTGTGGATCCTACTAATTACGTCACAAGCACCAGAAATTCCTAAGTCTAGGGGCTCGAGCAAAAACCGGTAAACACCGGAAAAGGCAGAAAAAAGTAGAAAGAAAACCGCGAAAAACCGCGAAAAACTCCTAAGGGTCCCCCGAGCACACCGGTGCTCGGCAAAACAGACCCGCTAAGTCAACCAAGTTCAAGTCTCTGAGTCCCTGTATTATTACAGCAATAATAGTCAAATAAATCCTAATCTAATCTCACCCACTCAACTCTCTCTCTCTCGCTCTCTCCTGCGGCTCCGTGCAGAAGGGAGCCGCCTCCGAGTCTCGCGGTTGCGTCGGCTTCTCGAAATCGACCGCCTCGATCCTCGGGCCCTCGCAAGAAACAGAGAGAAGTGGTCAGTCCAAAATTATTGTCAGAAATATGAGAAAAATATGTATACAGAAAATCTATATAGAAAGCCACGAAAATCAAAAAGCCGCGGAAAACTCAAAAAGCGACTACTAAGCCGTGCTCCCCGGCAACGGCGCCATTCTGATGACCCGCCAAGCGACAGAGGTAAAGGTACAGAAATAGGTCATTGCGACCTCTATCACTCGACTAAGTCAATCAAGAAAAATGAACCACTCGAAACAAGTCAAATCAATCAAAGCAAAGCAAGCGGTACTGCTATGAGATAAACCTGGTATAACACCTAGGGTCGAACTCAAGGAGCACGGATTGGCCGCGAGGCCTACGAAGTAGTCAAAAATGAATAAAATAAAAGACAAAATATTTTTTTAGTGGTTTTAATGATTTTTATATTTTTTTTGGAATTTTTAATATGTGAAGAAAATAAGAAAAGCAAAAGCAAGCAACTTTGACAAATTATTTAATGCATCAAAAATCAAGCAAAAATTCAGATAAAAATATTTTTATGTTTTTTGTGTTTTTTAATGTTTTTGGTGAATTTTTGGAATTTTTAGGATGTGTATTTTATTTTCTAAAAATCAAACAGTAGCGAAAATGCAAGGTACTGTCCAGCCAGGCCCAAAATCCCTAGATAAAATATCTAAGGACCTTAAAAGGACCTGGAGGTATTTTTCCTGTAAACTACGTAAAACAAGGAAAAATTTAAGTACCAAAATTATTGTTTTTGGGTTTTTAGGTTATTTAATAGAATTTTTAGGGGTTTTTAGGTGTTTTTTAAGTTTTATGGGTTTTCAGTGATGAAAAATAGCCACAATTGGCTAGAAAATCAAGGAACACAAAATAAACAGTACCTAATTTTTATAGAATTTTTAGGGGGGTTTTTATATTTTTTGTGATTTTCAAGTTAAACAGTGCCAAAAATAGAGGTTTTTGAATTTTTAAAAATAGCAAACAAGATCAGAAATGTCCTCAACAATCTACAAAAATCCTACACCATGGCAGGAGCCATGTGTCAAATTTTCGTTGGATTTGGAGGTGATTTGATATTTTATTCAAAAATGACAAGAGGGCACTGTGCACAGGGACCAAAGTGCAATTACCCAAAGTTCTGGGGGTCCCGGTGCAATTAACCCAAGAAGTCACGCGCCAAGCGCGTGCCTGGGGCACTCAGGGACCTATATGTAAAGAAAACAAGTCCCAAGGACCTATTGGTAACTCGTACCAAAAGTCCAGGGGGCTGTGTCGCAAATTACCCACAAATAAACGCACATGCGAAATTAAATCATTCACAGGGGCATAAATGCAAATACCAAAAAGATTTCATTCATTTCAGAACCATCCAGAACTACGAGGGATAAGATGCAAATAACCCAAAAATACACGTGACGAAGCCGTGGCTCACACATACAGGGGTATAAATGCAAATAAACTAAAGCTCAGGGTCCATTGTGCAATTTTCCAAACGTAAATAAAATACGAAAAATATTTACAGTACTAACACTAAATGCATAAAAGAAAAGGGGGCCTAAGACAATTTACCCCTTATTAAATATCGGAGGCCGGATGAGTGACGCGTGGCTGATCTGACGGCTCTGGACGACGGCGCCCTTGTCTTCGAAAACGTGGGCCTAATCGAACGGCTGAGGGCTCTCCACGTGGCTATCAGACGGTTGTGGTGCGCTGGTGGACGAAACCCTCGAGTAGCTGACGGCTGAGATCGATCCTCGGGAGATCTGGCGGTTGGTGCAGCTCCGTGGATGGACGGACACGATGTAATCTGGAGCGCCGAGGTCAATCTGACGGTCGGCGAGGATCCTGGAAGAACTAGTCGTCGGCAACTTTCGCCGGCCCTCCTTGCACGCGGTGGTCCTCGTCTGCCGCTCCTGGAGATCGGAGAAGCTCCGCGCTGAAGCTCCGCGGCTGATGGTAGGCTCTGATGACCCAACCGAGCCTTGGAGAGGTCCGGCGAGGTCGGCGGAGGAGAAGCTCCTGGCCCGGATGACTCATGCCCTCAGATGGGCTCGCAATGACCTGCAAAGGAGACCAGGAGACTCGCGGGTCGAGGGCAAAGTGCCTCGACCCCGTTAGTCGTCGTGGAGGTGATCGGGGAGGCGAAGTGGTCGAGCTCCGGCGATGCGATGGACGGAGGAGCTCGAATCCCCAGCTCCTGTGCGAGCTGGGTTGAACGGAGGTGCGGAGAACGTGCGCGGGAGGAAGGCGGAGGTGACGATGGATTCCGATGATCGAATGGAGGTGTGAGGTGGTCGGAATCAGCGAAAATCGACGGCGGCGCGAATTGGGGCAAAATGGAAATTAGGCTAAATGGCTAAGCTAAAAGATTACCTGAGTGGGTGAATAGACTGTGCTGGAGCTGGTGAAGCTCCCGGTCGTGGCCTCAAGGGTCGTCTCGGCCCGAGGCTCGAGCTCCTGCTCTGGGCGGAGCACGGCGGTGCTGACTCGCCGGATCAGTGGTATCCGGCCCCTCTCCTCGCTGCGACAGCACCTGGAGCGAGCTGTCACTCACGCTCGAGCACTGGAGGTCACTGGGGGTGAGCGGATTAGCCAAAGATGAGAAATGAGGGGGCGGAGCTGAAGCTTTATATGCTGGAGAGTCCGAGAACGACGAGCGCGGGTAGGGCGTGGAGGCGCGCGGATCTCGAGGTGGATACCCCGGCGAGGTTGACGGATATGACGTGAGCAATTCGGAGCCGGGGTTTAGGGAAATGGGTGCCGGGTCCGAGCGGGCGTAATTTCGAGAAGTCGGGTCGGTCAGAGTAGACCCGGCTCTGGTGGTCCTGGGGGGCGAGTTGACCGGGGGTCAATAATCCCCAGGACCCAATGAGGATGGGCCACGTGGCAGAATCTTGAAGCTCAAAATTAAGGTAGCTAGGGCCCGATTTTGCAAAAACTCAAAACACAAACTATTTTTATTTTATTTTTTTCTATTTTTTGGTGATTTTAATAATTTTTCTGAAATAAAAATAGGCTATATACATAGTATGTACTATATATAGGTATATATACAATGTGTAGTGTTTTGATTTTTGATTTTTTAATTTGTTATTTTTGTGCATTTTTATTCCCATTTTATATCTTATTTATTTATATCATATAATTAGGAATAAAAGATATTTTTATTTTATTTTTACTGTTTATGTACATGGGTAAAATAAATAGCTATATACATCTATATACATGGCATATGTACAATGTATTTCTGTATTTTTGACTTTTCTATTTTTATTTTTTTTATTTTATTTATTTACAATATATACTATAGACTATTCACAAAAAGTATAAAAACTACTTTTGTATATTTACAAAACTAAATATATATATATATATATAGGTGTGGTTTATGTACAAGATGAAGGGGTTATTTTTGATCTTTTGATTTTTAACTTTTTATTTTGTTTTTATCTTTTGTAAATATATACAAGTATTTACAACTGTATTTTTGGTGAGGAAAATATAGTTTCATGTATTTACACAAATTTACACATGAGCTCCTATCTCCCTCTACTTTGGCTTTTATGCGGTCAGGCCCATGTTGAGCCCTCCCTTGGGTTAGGTTGCTCAATATTTATTCTAAATATTTCCCTCTTTTTCTTTTTAATCTTTATTCTTTTATTTTTGCACAAAACATGCTAATTACAGGTTTTTACACAATGCATGCTTTGGTAATTAATTTGTATTTACATATATCTACATGTATTTGCAAAGGTTTTGTAGCTAAAATATAAGAATAAAGAGTGATGAATGGGTATTCATCAACGGTATAGATCAAGGTGCTCACAGCGAGATCGGATGGCGCATAGAGTGCCACGTGGTGGACTGTGGGCGAGGCGCTAGAGGACGGTGCAGATGTGAGCTGGGTATGATCAGACGGCGGGGAATCAAGGGCGTGCGTGGAAGTCTTTGGGCCGTTGGATCTGGATTGAGATCTAACGGTCAGGAGTGTTGGTGGACCGGTCAAAGGGACGGACCACGTGGCGCAATCAGAGGGCGCCACGTGGCCAGCTCTGAGTGGCTGAGAAGAAAAAATAAAATTAGAGGGAGAAGGAGGCCGAATTTGGAAAAATGCAAAACATGAAGTTGTATCTCAATGAGATCTACAAGTTTCTTGCTGACTAAAGGCGGGGATGAGGTCAAATATGATACAAAAATACAAGAGTACAAATATACATATATGTAGTATACAAGGGGGACCCAAAAACCCCAAGTTTTGCATACGAGCTCCGAATTAAATGAAATTAGTCTCATTTTAAAGGTCTCTGGATGTGTATTAATCTGAAAGTGAGTAGACCTAATTCAGAGTTTGTAAGAGAGATATATTGGCATTCTAAGGTCCAGGGGTTTGGGACTTTATTGGGTATTTTATAAGAGAGGGACTTTGGCCTTCTTCCTTATATTATTAACTAATAGTGTACACATTATAAGGAAGGTGTGATTTGATTTTGGAGGGAGTATAAAATAAATAGGTGGATATTTTACAAGTGGATTTTACAAATGAATTGGCTTCTTATTTAATGCAAATATGAATGCTAAAATGCATATATTGTGGATTGATGCATGAATGCTATTTATGCAAGATAAAGGGAAATATGCTACTAAATACCCAGGGACTAAGCTCTATTTTCAACTTTAAGAGTGATGAATCACAGATTCATCAATAATCGTCATGCTTTGGAAGCATGGCAAAAATTTGAAGGTATGGTATATGCTTTGGGAAAGCATATGATTGATACTGATTCCCAATGACCAAGATGATAAACTTGATGATAATACCCTGAAGATGAAAGTATAAACTGATCTATATCTTTGGGTTTATCATAACTCTTCCAATATGCAGGATGTACAGGTATTAGGAATACATAAGGGTGATGTGATCATAAACGATTGTATAACCATGACGCCTTCCATTCCTAGGGAGTGATGAAACAGTTTGGATTTTAGTGACTCCACTCAGCAAAGAAGTGATCTAATCTTGGTCCAAGTATTGGACATTGATATAAATAAGATTCAGATGCAATAAGAAGATTAGACTTACGGTCTTGAGTTAACCAAGCATCTATGAGAGGTCCATGAGATCTGGATTTGAGATGTAATCTCAATATCCAAGTCACTATACGTGGAACAATATTATCGCCATGTCCTTATCTCCTAGTATTTACAAAGAAAGCGCATTATTCTTGACAGGATTCAAAAATAATTCCATAGTTGAATTATATCTAAGCATTGAGAAATGGATAATTAAATGTGATTTAATTATCTTGAATGATGTGAATTTGATTCACATTATTGGGATGCATGAATGATCATCTAATCTAATTAATTGTGATTTAATTATTATGGATAAGAATAATGTGGGATAGCAATATCCGATTATTCATAATATGTTATAAATGCGATTTATAATATATTAGATATAGATTATTATCATTTATATTTGTTGATTAATTATTAGTGTGAATTGGATTCACATTGGATAATTAATTAAAAAATGTAAATCACATTTTATTTTGGGTTGTGAATGTAATTCACAAATTTCCAATGGAATTATTGCAATATTCTCAAAATAATTATGAATTGTTTTTGTATAATAATTTACAACAAGTGTTGTTGTAAAATCATGGAGATTTTCAAGGAATAATGCAACCTCACAGGATTGCATGAGATTGCATGAAGATTCCACCCTTCCATATTGGAAGGCTGGAGGGCCACCAATTCCTATATGGAAAGGTGGTCCTCCACTCTATATGGAGGGATGTAATCTACATCCTAAAATCTTCATGTATGCTTGATTTGATTTAGGATTAAATTATATTGATATATCTAATAAATTTAATCTAAACTAAATTAATTGTTGTCATGTTTTTACCAACAACATCTTGGCCATTTAAAAAAGCACAAATCAATTTCATCCATTAATTTTGTGTAATCCATGGATTGTGATCCATGGACTCCCAAAACCCTATATAAGGAGAGGCACCTCTTGCCCTTCCAAGAGGTTAAGAAGTTTACAACAAGCTCTCTCCTCTCTCTTCGTTCACACACCCTCTCTCTCTCTCTCTCCATTAGTAGCCGTCCACCCAACCCTAGAGAAAAGAAGTCTTCGTCGTCACTTCACCAGTGTGTCGTCGCCTCGATGACTCTTAGTTCATCATCTTCTTTGGTGTGCCTCTCTCACGAAGAAGACGTTCGATCTCGTGCGATGAGATAAGGAGTTCCCTTTCTTGTATCAACATCTTGGATTGCGAGGATCACATGACTCATCCCCGCGCTTGCAAGTGTCTCCTCCAAAAATCAAACTTGAGACAAGAGATCTCTTTTCGTAGAGGCTTGATCGCAACTAAGCAAAAGATGCATTCCTTTATCTATGATGTGGTTTAGATGAAACGATCCAATAATTGTTCTTGGATCATGTGGTTTCATCGCATGAAAAAAATATAAATCCCCCTGCTTAGAACAAGTAGTAGGACTAGTCGTTCTCGATCGTATAATATACAATCCTCACTCTTCCGTGATGATCTTAAAGGATTCTTCCATATCATTTAAGTGGTATCAAAGCTTTAGGTCGTAGGTTTTGGATATGATCCATAAACCTAAGAAGAATTGGGTTCGTTAGGATTTGTGAAAGTTTTGTCGCATTTCATTTTCGCATCTCTGTTTAGTGAATAATTTAGAACCTTTTTAAAATATTTAAATACGAAATAATAAAATTTTATTATATTCCACATTAAATAAGGAAACTGTGAGATTTGAGTTTGCATGATTTGGATTTTGTTTGCTCGAGTTATGATCATTTTAATGAACATGTATCCACTGTTGCGGGGACTGCGAATCTTAACGTAATTAAGGAATTAATTACTGTTCGGAAACACCTTGAAATGCATTCTAATCACTTGCGTTCTGTTTTAAATCAAATTAACAAACTTTAGAAACTTATTTTGCGTAATTTGGATTTAAATTGATTGAGATATGTTAATTTTAGTAAGTGGGGGTCACTGCTGGAAATTACATTCCTAATTAAGAATCATGTGATTGTCAATTAGTGAAATTAATAGTTAATTTCCTAAAATTATTATGGAAAATATTTTAGAAATATTTAGTGATAATTATTTCCTTAATTGACATTTCCATAACAAACAATTGATTAGATTTGATCTAAATCATAATTGGTTACGCAATCAACGAACAAACTTGCTTGAATAGGATTGGTAGTTTGTTTAGCAAATTTCCTTATAATTTAAATGGTTTTTATTATTACTATATGATATAATTTCGGTTGAAAAATAGATGAACATCTCAAGTACGCAATGATAAATTTGGTACTATCCTTTCTTGAGGTGGATATGTTGTCTGGTCGGGGAGAGCTGGGGTAGCAGGTTGCACCGTGTGCGGTCTGTCCCACTCCCGTCGATACATGCCATGACTGCGGGTAGGGACTCGATAATGCACAAGAGATCAAGGTGTATTTTTCTAATTATTAAAATTCTAATAATACGTGCTTTGATATTATACCATCCTTTCAAGTAACAATCAAGTGTGTTGATTGAATTGGATTGATAATTGATTTAATGTGATTAAGTTGATTATATCCAACTGAAACACTCCATTATGAATAGATGTGTATTTCTCTTAGAAGAATTAATTATATTAATATGATTCATGATGATTAATTAAAATTTGAATATGATGTGGAGGATCACATAAGTGACATACGTGGTCTCCCATCAAGGCAAAGGATTCTGTTCCCATATATTATATGTAGGAGACGCATGTCCAAAGTGACAGCTCATGCATACAATTCATTTGGATCGGGTTCTTTGCTTCTTGAAAGAGTAAGTTCGTATATGTAGTAACCCCAATATCGGATCCTCATATTATTGGGGTGATATTGGATTGTGTATAGCGAGTTTTAAGCCTATTGACGGTTCATTCAATTAACAATGGGTCAACATCACCTTAGGGGTTGTGGGTCCGGTTGTTAAAGATCGAATTGGGAAATGCAAGTTGAACTTGTAAGACAGAATGTGTTCTCGCTTCTCTTTATTAGAGTTATAGTTTCTCATATTATTGGGATGTGACAAAGATAAAGAGGAGATCCCAGTTCGTGCTTGAGAAATAATGGTAAGTATATCTCTTATTTTGAAAGTGAATAACGGAATGAACTTTCAAAGTTGAAAAAGTCAAGACTAATTTGATTTAAATTCCTTAATCAAATATTTTAAAAATTTATATGTTCTAATATAGTACATTCACAGTTTCAGAAAATGACGTCCATGATATGAGCAGGCTCCTGGAGGTCAATCAGTTGACCAGACCAAATTATTCGGATTGGATCTGAAATTTGGACCTTTGTCCTTTCTGTTGAGCGCATTTCATATGTGCTATCCAAGGACAAGCTTGCAGACCCAAAGACTCCAGAAGATATCAAATATAATGAAAAATATGATGAAGATCATAATCTGACAAGTTGTTACATTCTTGGTTCATTATCCAATGTGCTTCAGAAGTAGCATACGGAGATGAACCGTTGCCAAGAGATCATGTTGAATCTAAAAGATATGTTCGGTGACGTAAACCGCACATATTGTTATAATATAAGAGAGAACTTATTCGCTGCAAGATGCAGGATGAGAGCTCTAGCAAAGAACATGTACTCAAAATGTTTGGGTACCTCTCTGAATTGGAAACCCTGGGAGCCTTCATGGATTCTGACATGGAGGCTGATTTCATTCTACTGTCACTCCCTAAGTCTTTTAACAAATTTGTGGTCACATTCCACATGAGAAAAGTTGATTATACTAACAATGGGTTGTTGACTGCATTAAAGTCTGCTGAAGACGTAATAAGAAGGATGGCCCCTCTGCTAGTGTAATGGTTGCACAGGTCAAAGGAAAGCGCGGTCGGAAGCAAGGTACTCGGAAGGGCCCGACCCATAAGGGAAATAAGAATAGTAAAGGCATTGTCTCATCTTCTGGTGCATCCACTTTGATAGTGCCGAAGTAAACCGATGTTTGTCACCACTACAAGAAGCCGTGGCACTGGAGGCGTAACTGTCCAGAATACGTAAAGTCGATCAACAAAGGTAAAGCCTCTACAGGTATAAAATGTACTTTCATCATTGAAACAAGTTTTCTTATTGGACGAGAAGGAAGTTGGGTTGTTGATTATGGTGCTTCTGTTCATGTATGCAATGTGTTGCATTTATTTCGGGAAACTAGGAATCTGGAAGAGGGGGGGATAGTCATCCAGATGGGATCTGATGCAAGTATTGGAAAAGTTGTCATCGGAACCTACAGACTATCATTATCTAATGGAAGAGTCCTAGTACTTAAAGAGTATCTTTATATACCTGAAGTTAGAACGAATTTAATATCTGTATCTAAGCTTGTTAGAAGTGGATATTTATTCCTTTTCTCTAATAAACTTGTCATAAGTCATTATAAAATATTACGGATGTTTTGACTTCTGGTGGACTCTATGAATTGTGCATTGATGAACATGTCATGAATGTTACTACCACTAGTAATAATAAAAACCCTAAAAGATCCATGGATAATGCAAATCATCCGAATATGATTTGGCATCAAAGGCTTGGTCATTTATCTATTGATAGGATCAACATATTGATAAAGGATGGACCCTTAGATTTTCTACAGGTTCAATATCTGCCTACGTGCGAACATTGTATTCGAGGTAAAATGACCAGCATGCCTTTTCGTGACAAGGTTACATGATGTGAGAGTATTCTTGACCTAATACATACTGATATGTGGTCCCTTCAGTACCGTGACTCAGAATAAATATCGATATTATTTGACATTTATTGATGACTATTCATGATACGGGTTTATCTTCCTGCTACGTCATAAATCTGAAACCTTTGAAAATTTCAAAGAATTCAAGGCTTTGGTTGAGAACAAAACCGATAGGAAGATTAAATGGATTCGACCTGACCGAGGTAGCGAGTACCTCTCAGATGAATTTATGGAATACCTTAAAGAGAATGGAACTGTCTCCAATCTCGCTCCTCCTAGAACCCCCAACTTAATGGTGTTGCTGAAAGACATAACATGACCATCATGGAAATGGTCCATTCAATGACGAGCAAAACACATTTACCTCTTAGTTTCCGGGATATGCGGTAGAGACTGCAATATATATCCTAAACAAGATTCCTAGCATATATGTGCCTAAAACTCCTCACGAGCTATGGTATGGAACCAAACATAGTGTTAATCACTTGAGGATTTGGGGTTGCTTGGTCCAAGCGAAGAACGTGGACGCAAGTAAGCTAGAATCTCGCTCTCGTGAGTGTTACTTCATCGAGTATGTTAAAGATGATACTGGATATCAACATTATGATCCTGAGACCCAGAAGGTTTTCTTTTTCAGAGATGTAAAATTTCTGAAGAATGACTTCCTTAGAGGTCAAGATAAAAATGAAGTTGAGGGACTCATTGAATCCCCTGAAATTCTGAGCTTCCTGAAGCAGAAAATGAAGAGAATGAATAAAGATGAAATACCCATACATCTTCGAAGGAGTTCGAGGGTGGTTGCACCACCTGAAAGGTATGGATTCCATGTGTTAGGTGAAACCGACAATGATCCCGCTTCATTTGATGAACCACTCGCGAATCATGACATGGATAGATGGATGCTAGCAATGAAGTCAGAGATTGAGTCCATGCATAAGAATGGTGTACGGACCCTAGAGGATCCACCTAAAGGGGTAAAGCCCATAGGGTGTAAATGGATCTTCAAGAGAAAGAGGGGACCTGATGGAAAAGTAGACACTTTCAAAGCATGGCTCATGGCCAAAGGCTACACATAGAGAGAACGCATCGACTACGATGAGACGTTCTTTCATGTGTCTATGCCTAAGTCCATCAGGACACTGCTGGCTATAGTTGTATCTCTTGACTACGACATCTGGCAGATGGACGTCAAGACGGCTTTCCTCAATGGATACCTTGAGGAGGATATTTATATAGAGTAGTCCCAAGGATTCATAACCAAGCATGGCAAAGTATGCAAGCTGAAGAAATCCATCTATGGGCTCAAACAAGCTTCTCGTAACCGGAACATCAAATTTGATGAAACCATAAAGAGTTATGATTTTATGCAGAATCCTGACGAACCTTGTGTGTACAAGAAGCATAGTGGGAGTGCTATTGTGTTCATCGCGCTTTACGTAGATGATATCCTTATCATTGGGATTGATACAGGGATGATGACCAGTGTGTTTGGTTATCTCATACCTTTGAGATGAAAGATCTTAGAGAAGCCTCTTATATCTTAGGCCTAAAAATATTCAGAAACTGAGAAAAGAGGATATTGGTATTATCACAACATGGGTACATTAAGAAGATTCTCGAACGTTTCTGTATGGATAGTTCTAAGAAAGGATTCCTCCCCTTAAGACATGGTATCCAACTATCTAAAGGGATGGCTCCTCAAAGTGTTGAGGAAAATAAAGCTATGGTTGGATGCCCCTATGCATCAGTTGTTGGAAGCTTAATGTACACCATGATGTGTACTAGGCCAGATATCTGCCATGCAGTGTGAGTGGTAAGTCATTATTGTTGGACATGCGAGCCCACGACGAGCCATTATGCAATAAATGTTATTGCAAATATCATTCCCTGATCTGAAATGAAGAATAATTAATTTGCATAATAGATCCCTTATTACAATTAGGGTTATGTACCATGGCCATCTTAATGATCATACATATGTTGATTAAATAATTGAATCATAGAGGTTGGTGCTTGGATGAATATCTAAAGAGTTAGATTGAGGATTCATTGAGAACCATCAAATGATTATTAAGAGATGATCTCCAGCCCGAGGAGGAAATGTTAATTCTCTCTCTGAAGGTTGATATCTAACCGACCTCTTGATGCAAGTCCTCTGCATAGGAATAGAGATTCGGAGGTGTTAGATAAGTTAGGTCAAAGAGTTGACTTAACGAGATCGAGATAACCAAAGTCCTACACCGTATGTTGTCACAATATAGGCATGCATCCTCTGACCGGAGACAGATGTGTTACTATATGTCTAAGTATGTACATTTGGCAGACCAATAGGTTGATGACCTAATCAAGGTCTATACATCGGTGTGTTGGTGTGCATACAAGGGCATATGAGTAAGATGATCTCTCAAAGGGATCATACAGGTTCAATTACTGAACCGAAAGACATGAGCTCACTCATGAGATATTGGGAAGAATCAAATTCCGTGCATGGTCGTCTCGCTTTGGAAGCTTGACTAAAGTTGCCGGTTTGATATATACTTTTGGAAAGTATATGATCAAGACCTAGGTATGATATATGCTTTCAGAAAGTATATGATCGATACTGACTCCCAATGATCACATGAGAAACTTACTGATAAAACCATGAAGTAGACACTATAAAATTGTCTAATACTTCGGTTTTATTCTTATTCTTCTAGTATGCAGGATGTACAGGTGTTGGGAATACCTAAGGGTGATGTGATCATAAATGATTGTATAACCATGATGCTTCCATTCCTAGGGAGTGATGAAACGGGTCTCGATTTTAGTGCCTCCTCTCAATAGAGAATAATATGATCTTAGTCCAAATGTTGAACATTGATCTGAATGTGATTTAGATGCAATGGGAAGATTAGATTTGCGGTCTTGATTTAATCAAGCATATATGGGAGCCCTGAGATCTGGATTTGAGATGTGATCTCAATATCCAAGTCACTATACGTGGAACAATACAATCGCCCTATCCTTATCTCCAAATATTCGCGGAGAAAGCGCATTATCCTTGAAAGAGTTCAGGATAATTTCATTGTTGATATATGTATCCAAGCATTGAAAAAAATGATAATTGAATGTGACTTAATTATCATGAATAATATGAATTTGATTCATATTATATAGAGAGTTATCATAGATAATTAAATGTGATTAATTTATCAAAGATGTAAATAAAGTGAATGTGATTCACATTATTTGGGAACATGAAAAAAGAGATCCAAGATGATTAAATGTGATTTAATTATCATGGATATGAATAATATGGGTAGCACTATCCATATTAATCTTATATATTATAAATGTGATTTATAATATATAAGAGAGAGCTATTTGTAATTTACATTTGTTAATTAAATGTTGATGTGAATTGGATTCACATTGGACAAATAATTGAAAATGTAATTCACATTTTATTTTGGGTTGTGAATGTGATTCACAATTTTCCAATGGCAAGATTGAAATATTCACAAAATAATTATGAATTATCTTTGTAGAATAATTTACAACAAGTGTTGTTTGAAATCTTGGAGATTTCCATGGAATAATGTAATCTCATGAGATTACATGAGATTGCTACCAACTTATGGAAGGAGGCAATCTTCATTCCATAATCTTCATGTATGCTTGATTTAGTTTAGGTTTGAATTATATTTTGATTTTATCAAATATATTTAATCTAAATTAAATTAATTGTTGTTGTGTTTTTAGTAACAATATCTTGGCCATTAAAAGAAACACAAATCAATGTGAATCATTCGATTTGTGTTGTCCATGGATTGAGATCCATGGATCCCAAAATATTATAAAAGGAGAGGCACATCCTTTTCTCTTCTTTAAACAACACAACATGAGACAGCATATGCTCTCTCTCTCTCTCTTCTCTCTACATGACCTCTCTCTCTCATATGGTCGTCCACCATGGAAGCCCTATAGAGAGTCTCCATCACCGTAGTATCGTCGTTATGTTGCCCGATCGTTTGCTCGTGGATCTCCGTCTCCTTCAGTGTGCCTCGCTCGTGAAGAAGACGTCGGATCTCGTGTGATGAGATCAAGAGATTCATCGCTTGGATCATCAACATGGATTAAGAGAAGCACGCATCTCATCCACGCGCTCGCAAGCGTCTCCTCCATCAAATCGGACTTGAGACAGGAGGTCTCTTCGTTTAAAGACTCAATCACAACCACGCTTCAAGAGATAATCCTATTACTTGTTTGTGGTTTAGACCAAACGATCTGAGAAGTTTTCTTAAATCATGTGGTTTCGTCACATAAAAATTTTTAATTTCCGCTGCCTCAAGAACAACTAGTATGACTAGTAGTTTTTGATCGTATATGATACGATCCTCACGCTTCTGTGATGCAATTAATGATCTAACCATATCCTTCAATTACCAATCCTACTATGGAGAGCAACACTAGAATGCAATAAAGAATATTTTCAAATATCTAAGATGGACATAATATTACATCTTGGTCTATGGAGATGGTGATCTCCAAGTCTTGGGATATACAGATTCATACTTCCAGTCAAATATTGTTGATCGAAAGTCGACATCAGGGTTTGTGTTTTTGTTGAATGGTGGTGTTGTGAGCTGGAGAAGCAAGAAGCAGAACACTACAGCAGATTCAACAACATAAGTCGAATACATTGCCGCATCGGATGTTGTAAAGGAGGCGGTGTGGTTGCGCAAGTCCGTCATGGAACTTGGCGTAGTTTCCTCTGAGACACCCATTTCGTTATTCTACGATACCACGGGATCCATTGATCATGCGAAGGACCCAAATGGCATCAAAAGAGCAAGCACACGGAAAAGAAATACCACATCATTCGGCAGATTCAAAAGCATGGTGATATTGTCATCACAAAGGTGGCCTCTACCGACAACGTTGATTATCCTCTTACCAAACCTCTGACACAGAAGATTTTCGACTAGCATGTAATGAGTATGGGTTTAAGGATTGTTCCTGAATGGTTCTGAGGGCCAGTGGGAGATTGTTAGCCATGTGAGCCCGAGGTGAACCATTCTTACTATAAATGTTATTGTAATATATGATTTATCAATAAAGTTATTGATGGTTTCACTCCCTTTCTGAGATTAAATGAATGAATGCACTATAAGGTCCCTCTATACAATTAGGGTTATGTACCATGGTCGTCTTGATAATCATGTAGTTATTGATTCATTAATTGAATCATAAAGACTAGTGCTTGGGTGAATATCTAAGGAGTTAGATTGAGGACTCGTCAAGCATCGTCAAATGGTTATTAAGAGATGATCTCCAGCCTGCGTAGGAGATAACAATCCTTTCTCATTAAGGTTGATATCTGACCAACCTCTTGATGCAGGTCCTCTATATGGGAATAGTGATTCGAAGGTGTCAGATTAGTTAGGTTAAAGGGTTGACTTAATGAGATCGAGATAACCTAAGTTCTATGTTGAATACAGCAACAATATAGGCACACATCCTCTGACCAGAGATAGATGTGTTACTATATGTTTGAGTGTGTACATTTGACAGACCAATATGTTGATGACCTAACCAAGGTCTATACATCGACGAGCTGGTGTGCATGTAATGGCACATGAGTAATATGATCTCTCAATGGGATCATATAGGTTCACTTGTGAACCGGAAGACATGAGCTCGCTCATGAGGTATTGGGACCGATCAAATTCCATGCATGGTCGTCATGCTTTGGAAGCATGGCAAGAATTTGAAGGTATGATGTATGCTTTGTGAAGCACACGATCGATACCGATTCTTGATGACCAAGATTGAGAAACTTGATGAAAATACCCTGAAGATGACAGTATGAATTGATCTATATCTTAGGGTTTATCATTGATCTTCCTATATGCAAGATGTACAGGTATTAGGAATACCTGAGGGTGATGTGATCATAAACGATTGTATAACCATTACGCTTCCATTCCAAGGAAGTGATGAAACATGTTTGGATTTTAGTGACTCCTCTCAGTAGAGAAGTGATATGATCTTGGTCCTAGTATTGGACATTGATCTGAATGAGATTCATATGCAAAAAAAGATTATATTTATGGTCTTGATTTAATTAAGCGTCTATGAGAGGTTTATGAGATCTAGATTTGAAATATGATCTCAATATCCAAGTCATTATAAGTGGAACAATACAATTGACATGTCCTTATCTCCAAATATATACGAAGAAAGCGCATTATTCTTGGAAGGGTTCAAGAATAATTCCATAGTTGAATTGTATATAAGCATTGAGAAATGCATAATTAAATGTGATTTAATTATCTTGAATGATGTGAATTTGATTCAGATTATTAGGATGCATGAATGATCATCCAATATAATTAAATGTGATTTAATTATTATGGATAAGAATAATGTGGATAGCAATATCAAAGTATTCATAATATGTTATAAATGTGATTTATAATGTAGTAGAGAGAGCTTATTATGATTTGTATTTATTGATTAATTATTTATGTGAATTGGATTCACATTGGATAATTAATTAAAAATGTAAATCACATTTTATTTTGGGTGGTTAATGTGATTCACAAATTTCCAATGGTAAGATTGTAATATTCTCAAAATAATTATGAATCATTTTTACAGAATAATTTATGACAAGTGTTGTTGTAAAATCATGGAGATTTCCAAGAAATAATGCAATCTCACAAGATTGCATGAGATTGCATAGAGATTCCACCCTTTCATATTGGAAGGACGGACTGCCACCAATTCTTATATGGAGAGGGTGGTAGTCCACTCTATATGGAGGGATGTAATCTCCATCTTAAAATCTCCGTGTATGCTTGATTTGATTTAGGATTAAATTATATTGATTTATCAAATGAATTTAATCTAAATTAACTTAATTGTTGTTTACTAGCAACATCTTAGCCATTGAAAGAAGCACAAATCAATCTCATCCATTGATTTTGTGTTATCCATGGATTGTGATCCATGGACTCCCAAAACTCTATACAAGGAGAGGCAACCCTTGCCCTTCCAAGATGTTAATAAGTTTACAACAAGATCTCTCCTCTCTCTTCATCCACGCTCCCTCTCGCTCTCCATTGGTGGTCGTCTACCCAACCCTAGAGAGAAGGAGTCTCCATCGTCGCTTCGTCGTTGTGCCATCGCCTCGATGACTTTTGGTTCTCCATCTTCTTTGGTGTGCTCACTCATGAAGAAGACGTTCGATCTCGTGCGACGAGATCAGGAGTTCCCTTGCTTGGATCAACATCTTGGATTGCGAGGATCATGCGACTCATCCCCACGCTAGCAATCGTCTCCTCCGAAGATCGGACTTGAGGCAGGATGTCTCTTTTTGTAAAGGCTTGATCGCCACCACGCTACAAGAGGTGTTCCTTTATCTATGATGTGGTTTAGATGAAACAATCCGAGAATCATTCTTGGATCATGTGGTTTCATCGCATGAAATTTTTTTAAATTTCACCGCTTAAAATAACTAGTGCGACTAGTTGTTCTCGATCGTATACGATACAATCCTCATGCTTCCGTGATGCACTTAAAGTATTCTTCCATATCCTTAAGAAGTAGCACTCTTGAGTGCTAGATTCCAACTTACTTGCGTCCATGTTATTCACATGGACCAAGCAACCCCAAATCCTCAAGTATCTAAAACTAGGTTTGGTACCATACCAAATCTAATGAGGAGGTTTAGGTACATATTTGCTAGGAATCTTGTTAAGGATATATATATTGTAGTCCCTACTGCATATCCCCTGAAACTAAGAGGTAAATGTGATTTACTCATCATTGAACGAACCATGTCCATGATGGTTCAGTTGTATCTTTCATCAACATCATTAAGTTGGGGAGTTACAGGAGGAGTGAGATTGGAGACAATTCCTTTTTGTGGTATTCCATAAAATCATCTGAGAGTTACTAGCCATCTCGGTCAAATCAAATCCATTTAATCTTATCAGATTGGTTCTCAACCAAAGCCATGAACTATTTAAACTTTTTAAAGGTTTCACATTTATAACATAGTAGGAAGATAACCCGTATTACGAATGGTCATCAATAAATGTCAAATAATATTGATATCCATTTCAAGTTATGGTACTAAAAGGACCACATGCATTGGTATGTACTAGGCCAAGAATACTCTCGCATCATGTAACCTTGTTATGAAAAGGTGTCCTAGTCATTTCACCTCGAAGACAATGTTCACAGGTAGGCAAAGTTTGTACCTGTAGAAAATCTAAGGGTCTATTCTTTATAAATATATTAATCCTATCAACAGATAAATGATCAAGCCTTTGATGACAAATCATGTTTAAATGATTTATGTCATCTCCGGTTCTTTTAGAGTTTTAGTGGTAGTTACATTTATGAAAGATTGATCAATGCACAATTCATAGAGTCCGCCAAAAGTTAGAGCAAAGTTAGCAATATATTTTTCATAACGACTTATGACAAGTTTATTACATAATAGAAATGGAAGGTATAGATATAAGGTTCCTTCTAACATATGGAACACAAAGACACTCTTTAAGTAGTAGGACTCTTTCACTAAATAATGATAGTCTGTAGGTCTCGACGCTAACTGTTGCAACAGTTGCATCAGATCTCAACTAGATGACTATCTCCCTTTCATTAAGATTCCTTGTTTCCTAATACATATATGCAAATAGTTGCATACAAAACAAAAACACCAAAATCGATTATCCAAATTTCTTTTCATCCTATGAGAAAATTGATTTCAACGATGAAAATAGAATTTATACATGATGGGGTTTTACCTTTCTCTGTGGTTTTAAGGTGCTCTAGGCAGTTATGTTTCCAGTACCTCGGCTTCTTGCATTGATAACAGGCATTGGTCTTCTTCGATGCTATCAGTGTAGAAGCATTAGAAGATGAGCCAACAGTTTGACTCTTCTTTATCTAGACTGGACCATTCCAAGACCATTGCTTTCGACCGCGCTTTCCCTTGACCTATGCAACCATTGCACTGCTAGTGGGATTCTCTTTCTTCATTATGTCTTCTATGAACTATAAATAAGCCACGAGTTCAGTATTAGACAACCTCATTTATTAATGTGATACGATGACACATAATTGGAGAAAGACTTAGGGAGATAAAACAGAATGAAGTCGGTCTGCATGTCTGTGTCCATCTCAGCCTCAAGAGTCTCTAGTTTTGAGAGATAATCAAACATTTGATTACACGTTCTCGAACCGACGTCCCTTCCTGCATTTTGCACTAAATAACACCTTTCATTATATTATAACGATGCATGTAGTTGACATCACCAAACAACTCTTTCAGATTATGCATTTTATCCCGACAGGAATCCATATCCACATGCTGCTTTTGGAGCACATCAGATAAAGATCTCAAAATATAACACCAAGCCAATTGTATGATCTTCATCATATTTTTCGTTGAACTTAATTTCTTACGGTGTAGTAGGGTTTGTGTACTTGTCCCCTAGAAAACACACAAGAGATGTGATCTGCAGAAAGAAGACAATCCAAATTACGGATGCAATCAAAATAATTTGGTCGATGAACGGATTGACCTCAAAGAGCATGCTGAGTGGGTACACGTATTTCGTTTTTTGAAATTAAGAATGCACTATATATGGATAATAATTATGTATTTAAAAATAAAAATATTTGATTAAGGATTTTTAGTCAAATTAGTCTTACCTTCTCTACTTTGAAATTTCATCCCTTATTCACTTTCAAAGCAAGAGATATACTAACCACTATATCTCCAGTAAGAACTAGGATCTCTTTTTTACCTTTGTTACATCCCAATAATATGAGAAACTATAACTCGGATAAAAAGAATCGGAAACTGATTCTACCTTGCAAGTTCAGCTTGCATTTCCCAATTTGATCTTTAACACACATGCCCACCATCCCAAGGTGATGTTGATCCGTTGTTAATTAAATCAACCATCAACAAGATTAACTCGTTATGCGTAACCAATATCGTGCCAATAATATGAGAAACTGATACTAGGGATACTGCGTATACAATCTTACTCTTTCAAGAGGCAAAGAGTTTAATCCATGTGCGCTTGTATGCAGGAGCTGTCACTTTGGACATGCACCTCCTACATACAATCCATGGCGACGGAACCCTTCGCCTTGATGGGAGACCATGGTTGTCGTTTATATGATCCTCCATATCACATTCAGAATTTAACTAACTATTATGAATTATATTCACATAATTAATTCTTCCAAGAGAATTACAACTCTATTTGTAATAGAGTGTTTATTTCAATTGGATCTAAATAATTTAATCATATTGAATTAAGTATCAATCCAATTCAACCAACCAACAAACATTTAGGGTTTGCTAGATATTACTATGTAGTATACAACATAACAAGTACATATTATTATGTATTTTAATAGTTAGAGTACAACTTGACTTACTCATATTATTTGTCCTCAAAAATGGATCTGACCAGTACACTCAAGTTATGTTGGGAGGGAGCATTTCCTTGACATGCAAGACGTTAATTAGTAAACCAAGCCAGCATACCCGGACTAGACACATTCACCATTTCGATTGAGAACAATACAAAATAATATCAATGTACTTGTGATTTTATCGATCATCTTTGATAACTGATATTAAACTATATAAGAATCACTGAGAAATATTAAGATATTAAATTATTTTTGAGATTATAAAATTTCTAAGCATATCAAGCAACCATGTTTTGCATGTAAAAGTTGTTCTACAACTATTGTAGGATAAACTAGGGTTTTCTTGAAACATACATTCAATGGTCAATGACGTTTAATCAATATTTGCATAAAATATTAAGCATAAAATTTAATCAAGAAAATTTTATAATTTTCATTCTTTCCATTTTATTATAAAGACATTAAGAAAGGAGATTTAATGATTCGATCGTCATCCGATCCATCTCCACTAAATATGGAATATCTAGGGCAAACGAAGTCGGAATCGTATGAAAAAATTTGAGTGGTTTGATGGTTTGATTTTATATTTAATAAAAGTGTTTATTTAATATTTCATGACTTGAAAATAGTCAGCAAAAATTATTTTCTTACAGATCCATGAATACATGCAAAAACAATTTTGTTGCGGGAAGTGTTCGAATTATTATTCAAGCACTTTTGGTACCAATAATAGGATAATATTTTTGGGACATATTGAGACTTTATAAATATATTTTAAATATCTAAACACATTCTCAAACAATGCACAAACATGGAGTTTTTAGTTTAAAAAATAATTTAAAACTTGCATCACATGCAAAACAATGAGTTCCTACACATATGATATACAAAACCTTGATCACCTAGGGTTTTAGATCATACCCAAGACTTTGAACAAGTCTCTGATAGAACTTTAGGTTTAGGGTTTAGACCTTAGCGCATCTTGGAAGCATGAAGATCGCATCATACACGATCAGGAGTGACTAGTCATACTAGTAGCTTGGGGCAGCTGAAATTAAAATTTCTAAAGCGATCAAACCACATGATTCAAGAATACTTATCAACTAATTTTATCAAGATCTTGAAGCATGGCTGTCATCGAAGTCTATAATGTAAGAGATTGCCTTTCTCAAGTCCAACATGACAGAGTAGACGCTTGTGAGTGCGTTGATGAAATACATACTTTCTCGCAATCCAAGATGAAGATCCTAGCAATGAGCCTCCTAATTTTGTCATATGAAATCAGAGGCCTTTTTCATGTGCAAGTATCACTAAGGAAGATGGAGATCCACAAGCAGTCAAAGTGACGACATGGCAACGTAGCGATCATGGCGAGTCTCTCTAGGTCAAAAGGTGGACGGTCACTCTTAAGAGAGAGAGAAGGGGATGTGATGAGAAAGAGAGAGAGAGAGAGATTATGAATTATGTTCTGTAAAATAAGAGCTAAGTTTGTCTCTTCTTTTATAATATTTTGGTAGTTCATCGATCACAATCCATGCGCTACACAAAACCAATGATTGAGATTGATTTATGTTTTCATTTAATAGCCATGATTTTATTGTATAACTTTACAACAATAATTAAGTTAAATTAAAATAAATATATTAAATAATTATCAATGTATTTTAATTCAGTCAAATAAATGTGCATAAAATGATTAGGAAGGAGGCAAAGCTCCTTTCAATTAAGGGGGGACGACCATTCTTGATTTAGGACTCAAGGGTGGTCGTCCACCCTCCTTACATGGAAGGTGCCTTCCTCTTATTGTAATGTGAGATTACATATCTCACATATTCCTTCATTATTTGCAACAACTTTTATTGCAAATTATGTCACAAAAATAATTTCAAATTATTTTGTGATAATTTCAATCATGTCATTGGAAATTATGAATCATAATTCACACACCCAAGATAAAAATGTAATTATGTTTTCAATTAATTGTCCAATATGAATCCAATTCACATCAACATTAATTCGTAAATAGTAGTCATAATTAGTTCTCACTAATATATTATAAATCACATTTAGAATATGTACTATCCACATTATTCATATCCATGATAATTAAATCACATTAAATTATCTTGGATCATCATTCTCATGTATCTAAATAATATGAATCATATTCACATTATTCACGATAATTAAATCACATTTAATTATCAATTTCTCAATGCTCGGATATACAATTCATAATGGAATTATTTTAGAACTCTTTCAAGAATAATGCGCTTTCTACGCAGATACTTGAAGAAAAGGATAGGGTGATTTTACGTTCCACATGTAGTAACAGGGATATTAAGATCATATCTCAAATTCAGATCTCAAAGACCTCTCAAAGGTGCTTGATTAAATCAAAGTTGTGAATCTAATCTTCTCATTGCATCTGAATCATATTCAAATCAATGCTCAACATTTGGACTAAGACTAGATTACTTCTCTTTTGAGAGGAGTCACTAAAATCCAAACTTGTTTCATCACTCCCTCGGAATGGAAGCGTCATAGTTATACAATCGTTTATGATCACATCAATCTCGAGTATTCCTAATACACGTACATCCTTCATACTAGAAGACTTAGAATAAAACCAAAGTTTTAGATCTCCTTTAATCTGTCTTCTTCATGGTTTAATCATTAATGTTCTCTTTTGACCATTGGGGGTCGATATCGATCATATGCTTTCCAAAAGCATATATCATACCTAAAATTCTTATCATGCTTTCAAAGAAAGATGACCATGCATGGAATTTGATTGGTCTCAATACCTCATGAGTGAGCTCATGTCTTCCGCTTCAGTAGTGAACTTGTATGTTCCCTTTAAGAGATTATATTACTCATATGCCCTCATATACAGACCAACTCACCATTGTATAGACCTTGAATAGGTCATTAACCTGTCTCCGATCAGAGGATGCATGCCTATATCATGATAGTATACGATATAGGTCTTGGCTATCTCGATCTTCCTAAGTCAACTCTTTGACCTAACTTATATGATACCTATGAATCTCTATTCCTATGTCGAGGACCTTCATCAAGAGGTCAGACAGATATCAACCTTTAGAGAAGGATTGTTATCTCCTTCTCAGACTAGAGATCATCTCTTAATAATCGATTGACAATGCTTGATGAGTCCTCAATCTAACACTTCAGATATCATCCAAGAACCAACCTCTATGATTCAACCATTGAATCAACAGCTGTATAATCATTAAGATGGCCATGGTACATAACCCTAATCATACTAAGGGAGATTATAGTTCATTCATTTATTTAATCTCTAAAAAGGAGTGAAATAAATCAATAACTTTTATTTTTATTTCAAAGATTATAATAACATTTATTGTAGAAATGATTTGCCTCAAGCTCACATGCCTAACAATCTCCCACTGGCCCTCAGAACCATTTAGGTACAATCTTGAAACCCATATTCATAACATGCTGGTCGAAAACCTTTTGTGTCAAAGATTTGGTAAGGGGATCAACAACGTTGTCGGTAGAGGTTGCCTTGGTGATGATGATGTCACCATGCTTTTGAATCTTCTAAATGATGTGGTGTTTTTTCCACTTGCTTGCTCTTTTGATGTCATATGGGTTCCTTTGCTTGAGCTATAACTCCCATGTTATCATAGAGTAGTGGGATGGGAGTATTAAAGGAAACTACGCCAAGTTCCAGGATGAACTTGTGCAACCACAATGCCTCCTTTCCAGCATCCGATGTGGCAATGTATCCGGCTTCTGTTGTTGAATTGATTGTATTGTCTGCTTCTTTCTTCTCCAGCTCATAGCACCACCGTTCAACAGGAACACAAACCATGATGTTGACTTTTGGTCATCAGTATCAGACTAGAAGTCTGAATCTGTGTATCCTAAGACTTGTATATCACCCTCTCTAGAGACCAAGATGTATCTTGCATCCATTTTAGATACTTAAAGATGTTCTTCACTTCATTCCAGTATTGTTCTCCATGGCGAGATTGGTAATGGTTTACCACTCCCACTGCATGGCAAATATCTAGTCTTATGCACACCATGGTGTACATTAATCTTCCTACAATGCGTAGGGGCATCCAACCATTGCTTTCTTATCATCAACACTTTGAGGAACCATGCCTTTAGATAAGTAGATACCATGTATTAAGGGAATGAATCCTTTCTTGGAATTCTCCCTATGGAAACGTTCCAAGATCTTCTTAATGTACCCATGTTGTGACAATCCCAAAGTTCTCTTTTTTCTCTATTTTTGAACAGCTTCATACCCAATATATAAGAGGTTTTTCCAAGATCTTTCATCCCGAAGGTTTGTGATAGGCAAATCTTAACATTGGTCATCATCCATTTATCATTTCCAATTTAAGGATGTCATATACGTAAAGCATGATGAACATGATGGCACTCCCACTAAGCTTCTTGTGCACACATGGTTCATCAGGATTCTAAACAAAATCATAACTCTTTATGGTTTTGTCAAATCTGATGTTCCAGCTACAACAACCTTGTTTGAGCCCATAGATGGATTTATTTAGCTTGCATACTTCGCCTTCCTCGATTATGAAGCCATGTAGCTACTCCATATAGATATCCTCCTCAAGGTATCAATTGAGGAAAGTTATCTTAGTGTACATCTGTCAGACGCCGTAGTTAAGATATGCGGCTATAGCTAGCAGTGCCTTGATGGGATAAAGCATATCCACACGAGAGAATGTAGCATTGTAGTCAATGCCTTGTCTTTGTGTGTATATCTTGGAAACGAGTCGTGCTTTGAAGGTCTCTACCTTCCCATCAGGTTCCCTCTTTCTCTTGAAGATTCATTTACACCCAATGGGTTTAGCCCTCTAGGTGGATCCTATAGGGCACGTACACCGCTCTTATGCATGGAGTCAATTTCAAACTTCATTGATAGCATCCATATATCCATATCATGATCCGTGAGTGCTTCATCAAATGAAGCTGGATCATTGTCAGTTTCACCTGATACATGGAATCCATACCTTTCTGGTGGTGCAAACACCCACGAACTCCTTCAAAGACGTACAGATGTTACAACTTCATTTTCATCCTCAGCTTCTTGTTAAGAAGCTCATTATCCTTAGGGGATTCAATGAGCTCCTTCACTTCATTTGTGTATTGACTCTTAAGGAAGTCATCCTCTAGAAGTTTTACATCTCTAGAGATGAAGACCTTTTGAGTGTCAGGGTCATAAAGTTGGTATCAAATACCGACATTTACATACCCAATGAAGTAGCACTCTCGAGTGCAAGATTCAGCTTACTTGTGTCTAGTTCTTCGCTTGAACCAAGCAACCCCAAATCCAGCTTACATAGGTAATGTTTTTGTCTTTTTATATTTTCCTTATTTTTGTGATTTTTCGATAATTTTTTGCTAATTTTTAGGTATTTTTAAAGTCCAAAACACTCCAAATTTGGGAGTAAATAAGTTGAAATGTTTTTAGATTTAAAATAAAAAAATTAGTCCAAAATTATTCAAAATTATTTTTAATATATTATATATTATAAACAAAAATATATAGAAGAAAAATATTTTGGGAGGGTTTGTATATTTTTTTGCATTTTTTATAGGGTTAGGACGAGTTTTCAATTTTAAGGTTTTATTTTATATTTTTTGTGATTTTTGGTATATTTATATTATATAGTAATATATAATATCTATTTTTTTGGAATTTTTAATAAGGTTTTATAATTTTCTGTATTTTTATAGTTATACATGGAATAAATAGTTCTTAAATTATTTTTAATGAGTGGAAAATGCAAGTAAAATGCTAAATAAAAATCATACCATGAATAAGCACAATAATAAACATTTACTATGGTTTTTCCTCATTTTTCAAGCACAAGAGATATTTAATAAAAAATGAAAGGCATAAAAATAATTATACAATTTTGTCAGGGCCATTTGTGTAATATAAATAAAAGATGAGGGTGTACATGCAAAAATACCTAAAGTTTTAAACTGATATTACAAAATTTATACTAAAATGAAATAAAGGCACCCTGACGGGGTCCCTTACAATTTTCCAACTCACGTGGGAGACCATGTGAGATGACCTAGCACATGACCTTTGTGTAATATAGAGGAATGCTTGGGTCCACTTGCAATTTTTACAACACTTCTTAGACTCTACTTAATATTTATAGGACTAGTATATCAATAAAAAAAACAAGGGGCCTAAGCAATTTACCCCATAAGTGGCGTGCAATTGGTCGGCTTTGGAGCTTCCACGTGGCGAGATGGACATCACTGATGGAGTATCACTTCGTTTAATTTCAAGGGCCCATTATTAGATCTGGGCCCTCTGCCTGATACAACAGTGGAGGAGGCGTCTGGATGAACTCCTGAAGAACAAAGTTCTGATGAGCTTGGATTGTTCCTTTGTCCTCCGTCTAGCCTCCTCCTTTGGAATTGAGTTGGTCCTCAACTTCTTGGAACCCTTACGCATCGGTAGGTACCCTTAAATGTGTTCGTGTCTTGTTAGAGGAACCCTAGAGCATTGACCATCTGAGCGTCTGTTTGTGTGTTGGGAACGTGCTTCAGGTGGTATTCCTGGTTTCTCACCTGCACAAAAAGGTTGAGAAGGTTAAGGGCTACCTCCTCATCGCTTAACTGAAGCTGGATACACAAGGGAGTAATGGGGCGTAGGAGGTTCGGTGAAGGACATAGGAATGACCACGACGGCTTGGATCCGAGCAAGGTCTAAGGGGAAAATAGGTGGAATGGACGGAGCAGGCATGAGGATCAAATATGAGTGAAATGGGGGTCAGAGACAGGGTATTCACAACATATTTCGAATTGGAGTATAGTTCTCCGATGATTTCGATCCTTAAAATTACTCTAAAGTACATGTTAATTGATTAAATTAAAGACTAAATTACACTAAGGGAAATCATGCAAGGAAAATATATTTATTGATGAACATGTGATTCATCACTCTAAAAAGAGGATAATTAAGCTCAGTTACCCAAATTTCATTAGCAATCATCTAAATTGCACAATTATAATTCATGCATGTGTAAAAAATATTCGTATTTTATCATTCGTCATTACGTTAAATGAGGAGACATGAATCCAGTGTATAGATGACTTGTAAAATAGCTAACTTCACTCAATTTTAATGACCACATGAAACCAACTCAATTGTGTACATATTACTAACCTTAATCCATGCAAATAACTAAAAAAATGTTAACTTGCACATATACAAAATAATCTCAAAGTATAATTTCAAAAAGACAGACATAAAATATTAATATCTCTATCATACAATGTCCAAATGAACTCTACTCACTTTTGAATTAATATATACGTTTAAATATCTTTAAATCATGATCATGTTCAAAAGAATCAGAGTACATTTGTGAAAATTAGGTTTTGGGACCTCACGGTGCATTGTACATATTTGCTAAATTTGACTCATCATTTCATGTGCATATTTCACTCATTTTGATTATTTCCTTTTTTCATTTCATCATTTTACTTCACACTTTAATAAAATACACAAAATTCAAAATCTAGAAATATCAGAAAAATAATGAAAAAGACTAATTCTGACTTGAGCTTTATAACTAGATCCACTTGCACATAATTAACTTCCCCAATTTTTCTGACATATTGGCAATCTATAAAAATTACAAAAAAATCACATTTGAGTCCATTACATTATTTCATAGCATGTTTGATTTTTGCATCCATTTATTTATAACCAGAAAATCAAATGAAAAATTGCAAATCCAAAAATTGGTATTTTATATACATAAAATACCAACCAAAAATTGCATATCTTACATTCATCATTTTGTTTGCATTTGAGTCCTTCATGTACATGGTAGATCCCATTTAGATGCACATTTTTCATGTTGTTCATTTTTCCATTAGAGCCCATTTGATATTTGCTGTCTATTTAGCACTACATTTTATGCATTAGTAAATAATTTCAGTCAACACTTCGTCACACGTCTCACACCTTGGTTGGAGACACTTGGCTCGTGGTCAATGTTGCCTGCTCAGTCAGCACCTCTTTTGTCTTCTTGTGCCACATATTCTGGGTCGTTGGATCAAGTTTGATCCAACGACCTTTCTTGCTTTCCCCACCTCCTCTATCCATCCTTACGTGTTGAGCACATGACTACCCTCAACCCTCAAACATGTGTGGGGCACGTGTTTCCTCCTACCTCCAGCCAGCTCCGCCTTACGCACCACCGCCTCTCCTGGACTGAGATCTCCGGTCATCGAAACCTAACTCCCAGGTCATAACCTCCCCTCTATCATATTCCTGTTGACCGAGTCTTCTCCTTTATCCATCCAATAACCACCTTCTCTGTGATCTTCTCCCAATAGTCGACGAACCACCAACCCCCAATTCAAGGAACCCATCTCTTTACTTCTTCAACCAAATCAATCCCCAACTGATTACATCGCCTCCATCAAACCCGTAGCCCCTACCACGCTATACTCTAACAACCAGACTTAATTCCCTCGCTCTCTATTTAAACCCATCTCTTCCTATAGTTCAACACTTTACCACTTGTCTACTATACGCATCTTGTATAGTTAGATAAAATAAATTTTGACTCCACCTATATTTTCATTGCATATATATTGTTGTGGGTTGATTGTTGATCGATTGGATTAGGTGCCAAGTGTTGTGAGAACGACTGACACATTTATTGTCGGATCCGATTTGTCAGACACCGAAGGTCTTTTAAGACTGGGTGTTAGGAACCAGAACCTCTTTCTGATCGTTCACATCAACGTGTCATTGAAATAAGATGTATAGTTCATAGATTTTTGTGTAATATTTTGAATAGTTTTTAAACCGTGTAGGTGATAATGGAAGAAAGCTTTCCTCTAAAGGCTCGTTTGGTTGCCAGGTTACTCCAGGATAACGCGGCATACCTCCTGTTCTATCCCTACATTCTGAATTGGAATTAGTTGTATGGACCACACAATTTATTTATTATAGTATATTTTAACCACATTCAAATGAAAAATTAATACAAAATATGTTATAATCGTTAAAAAATTAATATAATACATAATCAATATCACATCATATTTATTATTCAACCCTCCCAACCCTCTTAATTATCCAAACAACTATTTTTTAAATTACCAATCCACCCTAAATATCAAATAGACTCAAAGTCTCCGGCATTGTTTTTTTGCTAGAGGACCCACCAAAGAAGGTGGGGCTCCACGTATTTTTGAGGCTGATTGGCAAATTCTTCCACCCCCGCAGCTCGTAGCTAGCACTTCCCCTACCTTCGAAAACTTTGAAATAACTGCCACCTCCGGTTCCCTCGAACTTCTCGACCCTCCCTGTCGTCCCCTCGTTCGCCATTCTCCCTCCATCCCCAACAAACATCCATTCCCGATCCCCGCAGTGCCACGATCGATCGTGGCCGTCGGCGTTGAAGATCGGACAATCGTCATGTCATGGGACGACGCCTCCGAGCCCCTCCCTCCACCTCCGAGGACCTCCGCGAGGTCCTCATTGGTGGAATCCCTCCGTGGATGCGGCCTCTCTGGGCTGCGCATTGACAAGGAGGACCTGAAGAGGAGGATCAGGATCCCCGATTACCTCCGCGCGGCAATGACCCGAGCCATCCTCACCAAGGATCCTGGTGGCGGCAGCGCGGTGGGGGCTGTCAATCCGGATGACCAGGAGTGCCCCCCGGAGTCTCCCGTCGTTGTTTTCGTAAACTCGCGAAGTGGGGGTCGGCAGGGCGCCGTGCTCAAGGGCTGGCTGCAGCAGCTGATGGGAGAGGAGCAGGCCAATATCGTTCTTAATTTATATTCCCGTTGTTTTTCATAACTTAATTAGTGACAGAGAATTGACATTGTTTGCTATGAAATGTTGGTTAGGTGCTTGACCTTTCAACTGTGAAACCATCTGAATTTGTTCATTACGGGCTTGCGTGCCTTGAGAACCTTGCCAGTCTCGGTGACAGTTGCGCTGCGGGGACTCGCGAAAGATTGAGAATTGTGGTATGAACCAGCTATTATTTAACTATCATAGGTTCGAATGGTCTAGCTTTATTCTTCATGAAGGATTGTAAGTGTGAACTTCTTCTTCCAGGTTGCAGGAGGTGATGGGACTGTTGGGTGGGTGTTGGGAAGCCTAAATGAGCTTCACCCACCCAATAGAGTGCCGATTCCTCCGACTGGTATTATTCCCCTTGGTACTGGCAATGATCTATCCAGGAGTTTTGTTCTCAGGGTGGGTCATTTCCTTTTGTTTGGAGATCAGCAGTCAAGCGATCTCTTCATAGGGCTGTAACCGGTCAAATCTGTCATCTTGATAGGTTAATCTTTTGCATCTTTTTTAAAATGCTGCCATTTTTCTAACTATTGGAAATGCCTCTGCTTATATTTTGTGGGATGAACAAATTCCCATATATCAATTTTTTTATTCTCAAAGGTCTGAGAGTCTACGGTTTCCTTGTTTTATAGGTTCGAAAACCTAAAAGTTTTGAAGATTGTATTGGGAAATATAGAGTTAAATTCTATAAAAAAAGAAAAAGATAATTTATATCAGATAAATCATGGATGATGCATTCAAGTTGCGCAGTGGCGGTGCTCCACAACCATTTCCGCCTTGCATCATGCTTACTGTTCTCAAGGCACCGCCATGCCTTTTTTAGGGTTCCAAAACCTACAACAACATCATCACACTACTTGTCGCTGCCATCATGAAGCTTCCTTTGTCATCGTCGATGAACTCTACATTTGCCTTCACATCTTACTCGCAGATTTAAGCAGAATGCTCACTTGTTGACGGACCGAAAATTCCAGCGAACAAATAATATAATCAAATAAAAATGGAATCTAGAATATCATTTGGAATATGAAATAAAGAACCAGAAACAAAGATCATAAGAAACAAAGATCATAGGAAACATGACTTTTGCGTGGAACTCTACCCCTAAGGAGTGGGATGACACCACTAGAGAAAACACCAAGGGCTAGGTTTTCTATTTGCTTTTCTCAATGATTACAAGGGTTGTTGGGCTCTATATAGCCTCAACAACTCAATCAAGTACCTATTGGAGTTGTAACCCTTGACGACCTATTAATGCAATAAAACGTTATTGTTTTCATTTGAGTTGAATGATTGTGTTTGCACTTAATTAAGGTCCCTTTGTACAATTAAGGTTATGTACTATAGCCATCTTGAATATCATGCAGCTGAGAGGAGGCCACAACTGACTTCGTCATGTGATAGTCAAGATTGACCTCTAGTATAAGAAGGAGATGTTAATCTTTCTTTAAAGGCCGATCTTTGACTTACTTATTGATGCAGGTCCTCAGCATGGGAATAAAGATTCGTAGATTATAGAGTCGTTAAGTCAAAGTATTGACCTAATGTTCGATTAATTGACCCCGAAAAGTGAAAATGTTGACTTTGTATCATGTTATGGCACAAAAGATCAAATGTTGGTCAAAAATCAAAATGTTAACTATTTGGGTCAAAGTGTTGGCTTTACGAGGTCGAGATAAATGAAGATCTGAATTGTAAGTATCACGATTAGACATACATACTTTGACCTGAGACAAATATACAAGCGGAGGAGAGTTGATGTAGCGCAGAGCTTCATGTCCATTAATTAGAGTCCAATTTTAATTTACGGTTAAATATGTCGTTGCAATTTTTTATTTAAATAAAGAGAACGCATGTGATCTCAATTAGTCAGTCAAATTAGGTAGTTCGTCGGTTCGAGATATTTAGGGTCAATACATGGGAAGGAGATGATAATGAATAAACATGCTCCAAAATATATTGTGCAATATAATATTTTGAATATCACCTAAAAGAAAATGTCCAAGAAAATGTAGGATGATTATGAAGTCGGAGTCGTTTAGTTCCATATGGATGAGTGGTGGTACTGAAGGAGTTCATAACTCACGCATCACAAAAACATAGAAATATGCAAACAAATTTGCATAAAAGTATGTTCATCATATGAACATCGATAAAGTGTATAATAAAAGTGTTTGTTACCAACCACATGGTATAGGAAATAGTTTCCAAACCATTTCGCACAACCACAAGAATATTAAGGTTATCTTTTGAAGCATGAGTCTCTAAACAAAGAGGCCTCTAGAATGAAGTACGATTTGATGAAGCTTCTCTCACAGGCGCGACGGTGAATCGTGTTGTCTACTGTGATCTTTCATATAACCGTCGAAGAAGTCTTGGAGAGAAGCGGATGACCAAGTAGATAGTCTTGTACTCTCTCTTGTCTCAATCTTCAAGGCAATTACAGAGCACTTTTGATCATGGAATAATATTGTTGTTGTAGATGTTGTAGTAATACGAGAGAGGCCAAGTCCTCTATTATATATTAGTGGCGGGTGTCCATAGAGAGTTCAACTCTTTATGTGGATATCCTCCCTATAGTCTCTTGGATGATGGATCAAAGGCTAGAATCAAATCCTTAACCATCAAGCAATAGGACTATCATTATCCCATAATTATCATCGAAAATTAATACAACAAAGGAGAGTCCTAATCTCATTAAGCTCTCCATGGTGGACGTCCACATGAATGCCATGTTGGGCGTCCACCTTGTCCTATTTCATCCATCTAATTCAAGGTCCAATATCAATTTTGAAGATGAAAGGGATGAAAGATGAATTATGAGCTATACAGTTCATGAGCTTGATGCAGTCTACAAGTAAGAAACATATTCTTACTGAAGCGGAGTCGGCTGACAAGACTGGGGTGAATGCCTCTTAGGAGGTTGATGATTCTTGTGCATGCATATGATTGTCGGGCACACTGAAAGTAGAAATTGCAAATGATGTTCTGCATCAGCCCATCGTCGAGGCGATGTGCGACATTCTCGTTGGTACGTATTCCTAGGCGAAGAATGAGACAAAGATCCTGCTGCTGCAACATGACATATTCACAGTCCAATAGAATGATCCTCCGCTACATTCTATATATACTTATATCTGTGGCATTTTCTAGAAGCTTCACAACTTCATGTCTATTGCAACCACTCAATACATACATGAACGCTACCATGGTTGGCGTATTTTTAGCAGCACTTGACTCGGAGTATGATGTTGCTCGCTCACAGATACTTGTGGATGCCACTATCCCTCCCATGGAGGAGGCATACTGCAGGCTTAGCAGGATCGATGTTCCATCGTCAGCCTCTACGCACACATCCTCTTCAATGTCTGCATCTTGCGGTAAGGGAGGTATTTATCAATTTTGTGATTGTGGTCCTCGTGATAGGGGAGGTTGTATTTGCCAACCATGCATCTATTTCCATCGTCTGGGTCACTCGAAGGATACATGCTACTCCAAGCATGATTTTCCGGCTTCTGCTCGTGCAGTGAAGCAGGCTGAACCTCCTGTAGCTTCCACGTCCGACCAGATATTTTATGATTTTATTGCGTGCTGGAGAGAGAATATACCTCCTGTTCGGTCTCATGCATCCTAAATTTTGCATATGCCAATACCTCATGTAGTACTTATGCTCTTACCAGTTGTCGTTGGACTGATATGATAGAGTGAACTATGGACTCCGGTGCGTCCCATCATATGTGTGGAGATAGGAGTCAGTTTGCAAAATACATATGGTTACCCCATGGTAGATCCCTTATCATAGCTGATGGGATGTTCTCCAGTTGCAGGAGAAGGGGAGATCAATCTGATGACTTCATGCGCTTACAAAATGTGCTTTATGCTCCTGATTTTTCAATGAACTTATTGTCCATTAGTCAGATTACTAAGGATATGCATTGCCATTCTATTTTTGACCCATCTTCACTTGTGTTTCAAGACATTCTTATTGGTAGGGTGATTGGATGTGACCATGAACAGGATGGCCTCTATCGACTAGTCCACACTCCATATACTAGTGTCTCATATAGTTATACAGAATCAATCTCCCTGTTTATGTGGTATTTACGCTTTCGGTAACGATCCATCAGATATTGCAGCCTCTACCTCTACTAGTAGCTCAGATATTACTCATGCTTTTATTGGTCACTCTTAACCAGTTCCTTCAAAATGGATAATGGATTCTGGAGCATCACATCATCTTTGCAGAGATAGATTGCAGTTTGATATATATACAGTTCAACACAACCAGGGAGATCGTAGTGATTGCTCATGGGACTTAATCCCCAATTACTGGTCAAGGGGAGGTTCATTTGACACCCTTCATACACCTGCAGAATGTTTTTCATGCACCTTCCTTTTCTATGAACTTGTTGTCTATTAGCCAGATTTACACTGTCATGTTATATTTGACCCCAGTTTGCTTGTTTTTCAGGATATACTCACGGGAAGGGTGATTAGATGTGGTCGTGAACATGGAGGGCTATATAGGTTATCTCAGTCTCCGTATGTTGGTGCCACTTCTCTTTCTGTAGGATCTGTTTCTCCATACACATGGCATCTCAGATTCGGCCACCTACCACTGCTGAAAATATGTCATCTTATTCCTAGTGTCTCTATCAAGTCCAGTTCTTAGTGCGAGTCCTGTGAACTTGAAGAGCATCACAAGTCTAGCTTTCCAAGTCATCAAGGTCATACTAGTCATGGTTTGTTTGATTTATTTCATCTTGATATGTGGGGCCCGAGTCGTATACCTGATCATCAGGGACCCATGTACTATCTTGTTTGTGTTGATGATTTTTCAAGACTGTCTGGGGTCTTTCTTTTAAAGCATAAGTCTGAGGCTAGTTCAATATTAAAAATTTTATGGTTGAAGAATATCTTCTCTTTCTCAATAAAATATATTCGTTCGGATAATGCGCTTGAGTTTTGTGCTATACGCCTGTCTCATTTTTTAACTCAAAGGGCATTATTCATTAGACTTTTTGTCCCTCTACATCTCAACAAAACGGTGTGGCTGAACACAAACATCGATATTTTTTAGATATCACCATGACTCTTCTCATATAGAGTTGGGCTCCACATTTCTTTTGGGGTGATGCCGTGATGACAGTTTGTGATCATATAAATCGGATGCCATCTATTATCTTGGGTAAAAAGGCAGCCTTTGCTCTTGCTTTTCCCGGCAAGGACCTCTTTTCTCTTACCCCACGAGTGTTTAGGTGTGTGGTATTTGTCCATATACTTATACTATAACCTGATCTTGATAAGCTCGTTCCTCGAGCTGACAAATGTATGTTTGTTGGGTACTCCTGCACCCATAAGGATTATCAATGTTTTGATCAAGTATAGGGACAATACTGTGCCATTGCTGATGTCACTTTCTTTGAGTCTATCATGTACTACTCTCCTACAGGTGATAGGATGAGTCCCTCTAAGTCTGAGGATGTTATTATTCTCCCATCTCCGCCACACATATATCTTACCCTGCACTACATGTTCCCACACCTTCCCTAACATCCAGCACTCCTCAAGTAAATTCTGAAAACTTGATTTTAACTGATGGAACTAACAGTGTGCATGATGTATATGATGAGCATGCAGATATACATGTTGAGACAGAACCACCAGGAGAGAGTGATTTAGAGTGGTCCATTGCCTTGGGAAAACAAAAGCATTCTTGTATACGATACCCCATGGCAGATCAGGTGTCTATGGAGAGGCTTTCACTAGATTTCCGGAAGTATATTGTGGGATTATCCACTTTTGAAATCCCATGTACATTTCAGGAGGCACTCAAGGTGAGCGAATAGTATCTAGCCATGAAAGCAGAGATGGCTACTCTACAGTCTCGTGGCATGAGGAGTACTATTATAGCTCACACAGATGTGTCTGTTGTAGGTTGCAATCGGGTGTTCACTGTGAAACATTGAGCAGATGGCAGCATTGATCGCTACAAGGCACGACTCGTAGCTCGTGGGTTCACCCAAACTCATGGAGTGGATTATCAAGACACTTTCTCTATAGTGGCTCATTACTCTACTCTTCAGATTCTTCTCTCTATAGGAGGCACTCAAGGTGAGCGAATAGTATCTAGCCATGAAAGCAGAGATGGCTACTCTACAGTCTCGTGGCATGAGGAGTACTATTATAGCTCACACAGATGTGTCTGTTGTAGGTTGCAATCGGGTGTTCACTGTGAAACATTGAGCAGATGGCAGCATTGATCGCTACAAGGCACGACTCGTAGCTCGTGGGTTCACCCAAACTCATGGAGTGGATTATCAAGACACTTTCTCTATAGTGGCTCATTACTCTACTCTTCAGATTCTTCTCTCTGTCGTTGTCACATGAGACTGGCCTTTGTACCAGTTTGATGTGACAAATGCTTTCCTCTACGTTGATCTTCAGGAGGAAGTCTACATGCAACAACCACCAAGGTTCGCTGCTAAAGGGGAGTCTCAAAAGGTGCGCAAACTTCATATGGCGGTCTATGGCCTTAAGCAAAGTCCAAGAGCATGGTTTCAACTCTCAATTGTGATAGAATAGAAGAGGTTTGTGAGATCCACTATAGATCACTCCTTGTTTGTTCAGAGGTCCCAGAAGGGCATCGTTGTTATATTGGTATATATTACGCTCTGTAGGATTTGAACCTACGACATCGGGTTTTGGAGACCCGCGTTCTACCGAACTGAACTAAGAGCGCTTTATTTTTTTTATGTTTTATGACAGAAAACACAACTGTAAATAAAAAGATTCTTTTTGTACCCTGAAATTTTTTTTTGAAAATCTATTTTGAATGAAAAATTATGGCTAATTTTATCATTACATGGGATAATGCATAGGGGATTCAAATGGCCAAGGCTTTCCTAGGTCAACAGTTTGTGACCAAGGATCTTGGCAGTGTACGATATTTCCTTGGATTGGAGTTTGTCAGGAACCAACGAGTTCTTGTGATGACCTAGAGGAAGTATGTTACATATCTCCTACCAAAGACATGTATGACATATTACAAGCCAACCACAACTCCCATAGACCTAAGCATTGAGTTCTATGATGACGACATTGATGAGGTCGACAAGAGGAGATACAAGGAGTTAGTTGAGAAGCTGTTATATGTGACCATCATCAGACCAGACATATCCTTTACAGTAAGAAAAGTGAGTCAGTTCATGAAGCAGCCAAGACATACCCATATGGATGCAGTCCATATGATTTTGAGGTATCTGAAGACCTCACATGGTACTGATCTTTTGTTTAGCAAAGGCACATACCTTGCTGTTACAGCTTGTATTGATGCAGATTATGCATGATGTCCCAAGGACAGGTAGTCAACTTCCGGGTTTGCAGTATATGTAGGGAATTCATTAGTATCGTGGAAGATCAAGAAACAGACAGTTGTCGTCCGATCGAGTGCGAAATCAGAGTACAAAGTTATGACACAAAGCAACACAAAGATGATATGGGTAGATCAGTTCTGGTTGACCTAGCCATTGAGGTACCTCTTCCCGTGCACCTCCAATGCGACAACCAAGCTGCATTGTTCATTGCCAACGATCCAGCCTTCCATGAGCGAACCAAGCATATCGAGGTTGACTGCCCCTACACTCGAGATATGATCCAGAAGGGATTTATTTCTGCATCCCATGTTATTTCTAGTGAGCAGACAACAGACGTGCCCTCCAAGGCTTTTGCTTGAGGACATTTTCAGAAATGTTGTTCCAAGATGAGCTTGATCGACATCTACGCTCCAGCCTGAGGGGAAGTGTTGAAGAGTTTTATGCTATGTCATTGTTTTACGGTTATTTTTATTTCTTATGTTTGTAGTATGTAATTTACCTATTAGGGTTTCTCTCTACTATATAAGAGAACCCTTGGGCTCTAAGAAGAAAACACAACAAGTATTCCTTCTCCACAGTACCTCCTCTACTGCAGGATGCATCCATCGTAGAGGAGACCTGTGATGAATTGGACGACAAAACGATGCCCCTGCTAAGTCGACGGTATGCCTCTTCCATAGGAGGAATGGTAGCATCTGTAAGAATATGTGATCGAGCGACTTCGTATTCTGGATCAAGAGATGTTAAGAAGACGCCAACCATCGTGGCATTCATGTACTACTTCTGATGCTTAGGTGTAGCTGTAAGAGTATGAAGATGTAAAGCTTCTCGAACATGCCTCAGAAAGATGTATATAAAGAATGCAGTGGTCGTCCATTCTGTTTGACAGTGAATATGTCATGCTGTAACGACATGTCCTATATGGAAGCAGCATTTCCATAAGCTTTATATTGGGGAAGGGAATAAATAGATATTTTGAGAGATCTTTCCGGTAGTGAATATTACCTGAGTCATGCAAGCTATAGACGAATACATAAGAAGGAAGTAGAGGAGGCTTTAAAGTTTATGAAACCTGACAAAGGGGTAGGACCTGATGACATTCATATAGAAGTTTGGTGAGTTCTAGGTGAACGAGGTTTGACTTGACTCACAAATATATTCAATGTTATTTGACGAAACAAGAACATGCCTGAAGAATGGAAGAGAAGCATTGTGGTACCTCTTTATAAGAATAAAGGAGACATTTAAAATTGTTCGAATTACAGAGATATCAAACTGACGAGTCATACTACAAAAATTTGGGAATGTGTGATCGAAAGAAGGTTGATGCAAGTTTCCAAAGTAATCGAAAACAATTCAGATTCATGCCAGGTCGCTTAACTATTGAAGCTACTACCTGTTGAGGAGAATAATGGAGATTAATAGAGCTAATGCAAATTGAAAATTCGCACCGACGAAAAATAATTAGTTTGCGGGTGGAAATTTGGTGGAAGAAGAAATTGGAGGGATGGAGAAGAGAAAGCATGCCAGTTACGTGGGAACCGAGAAAGAATCGTGTAGATCGCATGGGGCGAGGAGAGAAAGGGGAGATATATGATATAATTCTCAAATTAATTTCAACTTCGATTGTTTAAAAAATAGACTACCATCCCTTTACGAGAGATGGGTTACAAAAATGAAAACAAAATTTAAAGTTTAAATCTAACATAGGTCTTATTGATGGGCCTTCATAACCACATAAAGCTTCTTTTTTTGCCACCAATAAAACTTAAAAGCCCATGATGAAATAATATAATTTCTAGCACCTTTTAATTTGATAGACACATGAACAACTATAGTAGAGGTAGAGACAAGTAGCTTCACATCTGGAGGTATGCTAACCATGATGATAGTGTTACAACAAGAAAATACGGTTCACTTTGAAAACGTTACCCTCATAAAATATTCAATTTGCATTGGGCTGCATAAGTAAAAGGGTGAACAAAGGGAGCACACATGGGAAAATTGGATGCCTAGAGTCTGACTAATTGACTCATGCATGCTACCACAACTAGTGTCCATGTAAGTTTCGGTTCTTATCCAAAGATAAAAGTTCCCATGCACAACGGGAGCCCTTTCCCTATTTACATGTGAAATTAAGTCAAGTTCTAATGTTTCTTTTAGTTTATGACAAGAAACTTGTGTGCGCTTGATTGATGATACTATTTAAATTGTACTCAACCTTTTGCTTGAACTCATTAATACCATTCACCAACTCTTCGTTATGTAAATTGTTGTTATAAAGTTTGAGTCGTGGTTTGGTTCTTTCCTTTGATATATACCATCATAAGTTAGTGGTTATGCGGTTTTGGAGGAGATGGTGGATGACCTGAGTCTTCAGGTAGTCAACGCTGTAGGGTGTTGCTATACGTGGCGGAGATCGAGATCTCGATCTCGTATTGATAGGTTTCTGTTGTCCACCGATGCGTTGAAGGTGTTTCCTTTGGCGGGCGCCGAGGCCCTTTCTGGGGTACAGTTGGATCACATGTTGTTGCTTTGATATTCGGGAGAGGAGGATCATCCTCGCACGTTCTTCAGATTTGTGAGGGCTTGGGTACTGGAGGAGGGATTTTGAGAGGCGGTGGCTGAGTTATGGGCTGGATGCCGGCTGAGTAGGACAGCGATGTATAGGCTGACGTGCAAGTTGACGACACTCAGGAGGTTTTTGTCGAACTTTAACATGGTGAATCGGGTACATGGTACTAGGAGGTTGAAGGTGCAAGATGAGGTATGCAGGTTGGACAGATTGGAGTATGAGTGGGCGTTGACATTTGAGGAAGTGTTGATGAGGAGTGGTCACCTGGATGACATTATTCGGGAAGACAAGACGGAGGAGGTAGCTTGTAGGCAGAGGTCTAGACAGCGGTGGATGAGGGACGAGGATGAGAATACGAGATTCTTCCACGCCATGACCAGTAGGAGAAGGCATAAGGATTTGATATACTCAGTTTCTGTTGGCGGAGAGGTGGTTGAGGAAGACCAAGAGTTAAGGGCGGCATTGCGGACTCACTTTCAGGCTTTCGACAGATAACGTACAAGGGTAGGTTGGGGATGACAGGGGAGATGTGTTTCACGGATTTCTGACTCGGACGCATGTTCTTTGGTGAGTAACTTCACGGAGGCAGATGTTAAGCGGGCGTTGTTCCAGTTGAATGCCGATGGGTCACCATGATCGGATGGCTTTCGATTTTTTTCTATCGAGAGTTCTAAAAGGTAGTCACGCAGGATGTTACAGAGGTGCTGGCGGAGTTTCGGGAGTGTAACTGAGGTTTCGAGAGGTTGAACAAGGCTCTCATCTGTTTGCTTCCGAAAAGGGATTTCCCGACCAAGGTAGAGGACTAGATGTCGATTGCGTTGTCAAAGGCTATATACTTAATTGTCTCAAAGATCCTCACAAATCGCCTAAAGAGGATGTTGGACCAGATCATTTTGCCTGAGCAGACGACATTTGTGCCTGTGAGAGCTATGACTGATGGCTTAGTAATGGCTTCTTAGGTAGCGATGGACTGGAAAGGAAACAAGGCCAAAGGGGTGTTGTGGAAGGTGGACTTCTCCAAGGCATATGGCAGCGTGGATTGGAGGTTCTTGTGGACCTCTTTGGAGAAGAGGGGTTTCTCAGAGGTGTGTATTGCTTAGATCAAGCGGTGTGTGATGACGGCTTCCCATGCAGTGCTGGTAAATGACAGATCAGGCGGGGGCTTCTTTCTGCAGCAGAGGGGCATTAGGCAAGGATGCCCTCTGGCGCCACTTCTTTTCGTCGTTGTGATAGATGCTTTGGTGGTGTTGATGACGAGAGCCACAAGCGGGGGTTGGTGTTCGGGGTATGTGAAGGAGGAGATTTCTAACCCATTGTTGCAATATGCAGATGACAAGGTTCTATCCATGGGAGTTGAGGTGGAGAAAATGCGTCGGACATCGCTCATTATGGGCATTTTTGGGGACGTTTTGGGATTGCAAATTGACAGAGAAAAGTTGGTGGTGGTTCCATTTGGCCTCACAGAGCTGGAGGTGCATCATATGTTGGTGGTGTTGGGTGCCCGACGGTTGCTCTACCAATTATGCACTTGGGGCTGCCTTTGTTGGCGGGGAGACCGAATGCTAGCGACTGGAGGGCGTTGTTTGGGAGATCGGAGGGGAGGCTGGTTGTGGAAGGCGACGATGTTTTCAAGAGGCGGAAAGATGGTTCTTCGGAGGCATGTCCTTTCGACCAACCCTATTTTTTTCTGCTTCACAAGATGTTGCCTGCTGGGGTGTGTGCGAAGATTGGGGCTTTGATGAGGAGGTTCTTCTGGTCGGATGGGAGACAAGGTAGTAAGGGCATCTGGTCAATTGGGCAAGGTGACATCACCAAAGAAAAAAGGTGGGTTGGGTGTTCTACAGGTGGGCGAGATGAATACGACTTTCATGACGAAGTGGGTGGTGTGCTTATGGGGAAAGTCCTATGACCTGGTTTGTAGGCTGCTGAGGAAGATATGGGGTATGCCTGTCGTTGGAGGCCTTCCTGGACCAAGGGGATTACCAAGGTAATCCCTGTGTTGGCTTTGAAGTTGAGACCCATTCTTGAGGATGTCGTCGGTTTTCGCTTTTGGAGGGATGATTGGATAGGGGATGGGTCTTTAGGCGAGCGCTACCCTCGCCTGATGCAGTTGGCTAGTAACAGGGAGGTGAGGGTGCAACATGTTTGGGAACATGGCTCGTGGTCTCTGATTTTCTCTTCGGAGCTGTCAGATCAGAGGATTGAGGAGTTCCTGACTTTACAGACAGATTTGGCGTAGTTTGAGGATCCAAATACTGGTAGAAATCACTTCATGTGGGGTGATGTCATATTCTCAGTGAAGAAGGCGTATAAATTTTTGATGGACGATGGAGAGGAGGTGTATGAAGAGGTTGTCGCTGACTTGCGTCTGATTTGGAGTAGGGTGCCAAACCGATCAAGGTTTTTCTTTGATTTCTCCACCTTGGTAGGATTCTCAAGGTGCGTCAGGAGCAGATGCTGGGTAGCGAGGTTGTTACTTATGACAAATGCGGATTGGTGGCTGAAGATATGGAGCACTTGTTCTTTTCTTGTCCTTCTTTGGTGCTGGTATGGACCAGGACCAATATTCCTTAGCTTGGGGGTCAGAATTATACCGGTTTTTGGCAGGGCATTAGATCGGTGTGTGGATATGGACATGAAGACATTGCTTTTCCTTTTGCGCTGGTCTGGGCATTTTAGTGTGCTTGGAATGATGACATTTTTGGAGGGGATAATATGCATATGGAGAATGCAATTGAACCCTGTAGGGCGTTGTATACGTTATGGAATATGCAACGTGATGTAACATTTTCACTTATATATAATATAGTTTTTTACAGTGGGTCCCAACTTGGGATGCCACCCGTTTCCTCTTAAAAAAATCTTGAAAAAATGTACCACCATAAAAATCCTAGTAAACAATGTCACAGTTCAAAATTTGACATAGTTATAATAAACTTATATTACCTTTTTTCTTGAATTACCATTTCTGTTTTTGTTTATGAAGCTGGAAGGTTGTTGTCACCATGCCATCCGAGGAACCTCTGGAACTTCCTCATTCTCTTAAGTATATTGAAGGTTGTACTTTGGCTCAGGTTGGCTATACTTTCAAGTATTACTGTCAACTAGTTTTTTTTCTGGATTCGGTCTTAATGATTTGTTTAGTAATAATGGAACTTGAATATTTCCAACTACAATGCTTATTACGAACAATTTCTTGTGCTATTTGGCATTGTCTACTTTTTGAATTTTTTTTTGAGAAACTATTAGGTGAACCTCCGTCTACTCATTGAAGATGTGATCATTGGATACTCCCACTGTATCACGGGGATTATACTTCATGTCTATCCTTTCTTTTTCTAGCATGCTAACAATTCTTTAGAATTCGTTGAAATGAGAATGAAAATTTATTTTTATCTTTTTTAATATTTTATATTTTCAAGTTTATGGGTGAATGTCCTGAATTAATTGTATATTGCATACATGTTAGCTAGCAATCCAATACCAGCTTTCTTGACAATAATAAAACATTATAAATGTTATGGCTGACTCCCTCGGTAGGTGGTCACCTGCACACCAAATTACAAGCATATCATCCCGGAGTTATACAAAAGTCTTGAGTGAGTAATTACATTCTCCACTTAAACATAAAAGATGCCCACATGAAAGTTATAGGTTTGGCTCTCTCTTGTTAGTGCTCGAAGTCGAATCTCTCATGCTCCTTTAAAAACTCTTTGGACTTGTAATCTCCACCCAAGCCATCCTAGCACACTTTTAGACCTACCGGACTTTATCCTGTAACATGGAAGGTCGTATCGATATCGATATCATTTTGATATCGTATCGATACGATATTTCGACGATATATCGACGACATATTGCCCATATCGACGAGCTTTTGTGAAGAAAATGTCTGGAAATCGGGATATATCGCCATATTGGTACCCATATCGGTCCCATGTCGATATCGACATATCAGCAATTTATCGCTGATATATCCCGATATTTCCTTCCATGCCTGTAAGAATAACAAATGTCCAATATCCTTCAATAGATATGGATAGAGAAAACAACCAACCTTCGAGTTTAGTAAGAGACTCACTTGAATGCCATTGCTTTTCTAGGAGAAATTGGGTGTGAGCTCGAGATGACACACATCCTAAATGAAATTTAAAATTAAGACATAGTGCTTACATAGATCATGCCTCACATAAAGGCTTGACATGTACCAAATTGTTCTCCACGAAACAACGCTCTTATCGTAACGTCACACCATTTCAATAGAATGAATCACCTAGAGAATAATAAAGTCTGCAAACAACTGTCAAAAGAAGAAGTGTAAAATGAGTACATATAGCTCCCAAAGATCCTCTAAAGTAGCACGCCACAACCGCAGATTTGTACATGCCCACAACTCAATAGAGAGTGCACATGAGAAGAATAGGTGATGTCTTTCCTCCAAAGATAATGCGCAATGTGCGCAGTCAAGGTCACTCGAGTGAGACCAATTAGCTCTGAGCGCCTGGGTGGCTCAACCTACCCTTCTTTATCCGTCAAAGAAATATATATCTTCACCCAAAATGGAATAGAAGATCGCCAAATGAGCTTATAAAAGTCTGCATCTATGCTCGTATGATGTGCAATATTCCTAGTAAGGAAATTCTATGCCTTCCTTTAGAGAATCTCTCTCCAACTTACTTCCAACTATGCCTACCATTTGAGGGACCATCAATGGTAACAAAGTCACACATCAGCTTCACGAAGTCCTCCATGTGCTTCTCCGAGAATCTCAATTAAAAGAAGGGAACCATACACCATTCTCCTGCGTGTATGTCATTGTTAGTATTCTATATCTCTGTAGAAGCCATAAAAAGATTGTTGTGATTCATATAGACTTAGTCTTATAAATAATCTAAATGTCCATAACCAATTCAATGTTACTATTTGTATTCTAAGAGATCGAGGCATAAAGCTCTATAAGCCTTCCTAATTGATAAGTCACTATTACCTCATGTCCAATGATTAGCTTTTTAGTCGGGCTCTCTCCTATCTCGAATGAATGTTGGATTTCCTATGGTCCTTCTGTTAGCGTATGTAATAGATGACTAATTGAATTTTTGCAAGATTTAATTACCATGTTCTCTTCGTTAGTCCCGCATCATCTATAAGTAGGATCTGGCCTGTCCGTGTGGCTATAGAGTATTCAGCCTTAGAGACCTTCTCGCATGGTTTCATATCGTTTTTTATGAATTAGGGTTCCACATAAATCTTCATGTTCTTATTGTTCTTGATTATCGCTTCCTCGTTATTTATTTTCAATTTGGTACAGAGCAGTTCGATTTTACGATTAGCTTATTTGACTTTTTATTTTGATTATTGTCTTTATGGTAATTATGGAAGATAATTCTATGGTGATTATTCGATTTAGTGGTTCTGAAGATCGTCATCGCCAAGATTCGAGAAAGATTTAGGTTTATGGAACCTTAATTCCTAAACATCACGTTGCCATCTCTCGTATAGGCATGCTCGTGCAGTATGATTATCTATAGCCATCTCCAAGCCATCTGGAATGCATCTAGAACCAGGACACTACATGGAACCTCCATCAACAAACAAGGATCCAGATCGTTATCCCCTTTACATTACACCCCAAAGAATGCACCATCCATCGAGCCAATCTCCTCCAGATGCTCCCCTCTATGAGCCAATCTACTAAGTGCTCCATGTGGCAACTATTTGCATGCATCAATCATCCTAAGTGAAGACTATGGTGAAAATGTCCGAGAATTAGAGGTACAATGAAGGCGATCCTCTTGAAGGATCTTGAACCCATCACAAAAAAGGGATAATCAACCCCATCAATACTCTAGAACTCTCGCATACATGGGATGAAGGTCCGCAAAAGACTTGAAGGTCTGGAACCCTACTAGGTATCTTAGCATCCCAAAATTGGAACCGTACTTCCTCTTCCTCTCTATCATATGCACACCATCATACTCGATGTCTAGACCCTCCCTAGAACCCTACTGCATGATGGCGAGTGCACCCTCCTCCGGGCGGTGATCTAGGATCTTCTTCTCCAGCCAAACCTCGTGTAGATCTCCTCCCTCTCCATGCAACAATTGCGGTACGTTGAGGAGACGCAACTCCCTCTCACAGAACACCTCAAGGTGGTGTTGACCTCTTTACGCAAGCCCTAGGTGCAACTCCAGGCCCCTTACCACGTGCTACGACCTAGCTTACCACCCATTGAGGCACTCCACCCTCTCCAGGCCCCCTACTCATGCGGTCGATCCTTCCAGGCTTCACGAGCACTACACGAGCAATGTGGACCCACCTTCCATCTCCAGGCGACGATTAGAATGGGTTCCCCATTAGGAACCCTAAGAGAGGGAGAAGGAAGGATCGATGCCCTTTCATCTACTCTAGTGAACCCTAGAGCCACATGCCCCACTAGATAGTAATCAGAAAGAGAGAAATGGTTGTATTCAGAAAAAAGGAAGGGCTAAGAGGAAAAAGGGGACCGATTGACGAAAAAAGAGTCAAGCCGAGAAAAAAGAGTACAATCTATTCCAAAAAAAAGAACACGGATTTTACAACAATAACAACAAACCTTTTCCCCCATTAAGTAGGGTCGGCTACATGGAGTCTTTGCCTCCATTCAGATCCCTCTTGAGCCATTCTCAAGCTTAAATCCAAATAAGTAAGATCCCTTTCAGATAGTCCCCTTCCAACACTTCTTGGGCCTTTCTCTCCCTCTCTTTGTTGACTTAACATCTCAAATCTCGCATCTTCTAACCGTTGCATTGGCCGACCTCCTTTGCAAGTGGTCAAACTATTTTAAGCAGTTTCTCTCATCTTATCCTTAATTGGAGTGAAACCAAGTATCCTTCAAATCACATCATTTTGAATATGATCTTTTCATATATGACCACATATACACCTTATCATTTTCATTTATGCTCCTCTAATTCTCTGCACATGTCTATGGTTCACAAGCCGATAGGCATCCTCACCATGCAATAGAGAATACAACTTTTGAAAAAGGATAAAATGAGAAAAAATGCATGTTATATGTTGTTTCTCCTAATTTGATTATCTATGTGCCTATTCTGACAAGTATAAAAGAAAGGGGGAGTTAGATCATGGCATATTCCTCTAGATGAGATGTATCCACAAGCTTTCTATGGCATCCATCATCCTCTACTAGGGATGAGCATCAGGCCGGGTTGGGCCGGGCCCGCCTCGACTCAACCCGAGCCCGTTTAACATGACGGGCTCACGGGCCGGGCCTAGGCCCGAATAAATATGGAAAAATCAGACCAAGCCCGAGCCCGACCCGATGATACTTGAGTCGGGCCTGGGTTGGGCCGACCCGATTAAGAACTGATAAGTCATCTTCAGATGTTGGCTGCAGGCAACGAGTAGAGGTGGCGTTGTGTTTGTGTTGAGAGGGAGCTCTGATCGAGTATTAATTTATAGTACGTAAATCAAGTAGACACATGCATGATGTAAGAACATAAGTCGAGCGGTGGCAATCAACAGTTGTTGGAATCGATCGTAGAAATTATAGCATCATCATGAAGTGGATGACCCGTTAAAATGGTATTATATTATACTATTATATGATACGTTAAAGTGGATGACCCACAGAAAGTCCTTTGTCCATTACCAACGCATATAAATATCAAGTTTTGGACAAATCGAGACCGACTCAGTCAGCGGACCATGCGCAGAGAGATGAAATATAGAGAGGCGGGTGACCGGGAGGGGTAGGGTAGGTGCTTGTAAGGATAGGGGTGGAGGCAGGGGGATGTGCGATACCTTCATTATGGGGTCGGGCCTTTGACGGGCCTATATTCGGGCCGGCCCACGGGTTTCGGGTTCGGTCCCATCGTTGCCCGAGCCCGACCCGATAATGGAATTGGGCCAAAAATTAACCCCAATCCCGCCCGACTACTGTTCGGGTTCTGGCCTGGGTCGGGCTTTATCGGGCTGGGCATCGGGCTGGGTCAGGCTGGCCCTACCCAATGCTCATCCCTATCCTCTACCATGCTCCTCAGAAAGAGATCTCATCTCTAGGATCCCTATATAAGAAAATCGACTCCATAAGATTTGGAAGAGGCCATTCTTAGGGTTCACACATAGGAGAGGCCCAACTCTTTAGATCTGCATATGAGAGATAACCAATCAACTTATGGTATTCGACATTGACATCAACTACTCCATATGGACTTCTCTACTCGCGATCATCTCAAGCTTTTACCGCCCATCAATAACATGAAGACCAACACTCCAACACTTCTACTGCCTACTAACCATCTTCACCAAGCATCGACTACTCTTGGCATGAGTCTCCTCCTGGTACGACTACACTCTACGTTGGTTTCCTTGTGGAGTGACTCTACTCTTAGTCTTAGCACGTCTTGATCATCGCAGGCCCATGCTCACGAGTATCTCCTCCTAACAACGATTACTCTGAACGGGTCTCCTCACGTCTTCTCAAGATGTATTGAGCGAAGATGTGTCGTGTATTTTTTCTTTTGTTGCAAGCTGAAGCTTTCTTAGCTCCGGCTTAAGGGGGGTGCTAGAGTATTAGTAGATGGGTAATCGGATCTCTCCAAGATCCAATTACCATGCTTCTCCTTTAGTCCCACATCATCTATAAGTGTGACTCTGGCATGTTTGTGGGCTATATAATGAGCCCCATAGCCACTATAACCTTTTAGAGATTACAATAGAATATCCGTCTCTAGAGGTCTTCTCTCATGGTTTCATCTTGCTCTATATGGAGTAGGGTTCCATTTAAATCTTTGTGTTCTTGATTAGTTAGCATTATTTATTTCAACACCTTCAAAAGCTTTTTAGACTTGTAGTTTTCACGCAAGCCTTCCTAGCACCCCTTTACACCTCCCATGCCTTATCTTAAAAAAAGAATAAATGTCTAATATCCTTTAACTCTCGTAGATATAGCAGACACGTAACCTCCATATTTAGAAATATACTTACCTTGATAGTCATTGTTAAAAGAAGCCATAAAAATATCTTCATGATTTATATAACCTTAGTCCTACAAATAGACAATTGGTCCCTAGCAAATTTAGGTATACGTTGGGTATTTTGAGAGAAAGCACTACATGCCTTCCTAACCGAGAAGTCATTGTTAACTTAAGTTTAATAATTAGCTTCTTAGTGGGGCACTCCAGTAATTCTAATACATGTAACAAACCCTTTTACAAAAGAAACTTGTAACAAACTCAAAAGATGTTTATAACCTATGCTCTAAGAAAGAAGAGTAGAACATTGAAGTCTACGCTCCATATCGAGCATTTGACAAAAAAATTGGCTACTGAAGTATTCTTACTATAATCCAATGTAGAAAGTTAAGGAAACCTATCACAGAGCTTGCTTTTCCGTCCAATCATTCCTTTTTTTGAGGAAAAAAAAGAGGAAAATGTAAAGGTGTCTGCTCCAAATATATTATTAAGATATTATATGAATACTTGTGGAATCTAAGACTCAAGTAGAGTTCTTGCTAACAGATTTACGTTTTCAATATACAAAAGATTATTCCGTAGCGAGCCAACAGTAAAACCTTGATCACAACGACATGTAGCGAAAGCTCGAAATTGGGGTGAATATGAGAGTTGTATAATGATTCCCAGCAACCAAAAAGGCTATTCTCCATTAACCAACCAATGTTTAGATCGTTCCATGTATCTTTTGCCCTCGGTCACATGAAGAATCTGAAGAATCTATGATTTATTGTTTCCTCCTCCCAAACACATAGTACACATGTGCTGTTGTTGCCTCTCATGAGTCTAGTTCATTTGTCCTTTCTCAATATTATATCGCATCACATTAAATGGCGAAGCCTTCTCCCACTATAAGTAGGGTCGGCTACATGGATTCTTACTCAAATCCATGTTGAAAGATTCAATTATTTTTTACGCTGGCTGTCGACTACCTAACGCAACCCACACAATGGTGGGATTTGAACCATGGTCATTTGGGTGGTAGGCACATTGCACTACCACCAGGCCATTTAAGTGGATACCTATCACATCACATTAATCAAAGAAAAACCCTTTTAATGTGTCGGTACTTCCGTCTCCCATAAAAATATGCAGTCACGGATTAACCTTCATCTACTTGATTCGAGCACTTGAACAGAGCCTTATATGCTCATCGAACTGTAAACTCCTTCTCCCTCCATACCCAATGGTCCAATGCATCCAACAGGCCTTCAATCATGCTAACGACTTCTAAAAGTTCAATTAATTCTTGGAACCATTGTTGTGAGTTATGTATTGTGAACCCCCTCGGATCCGAGTACCCGTTTACATGACATTTGCAATATAACATTCACAAGAGATTGCATTAGCTACTTGAATTTGAGGGGAAATTTTTCGCTTTTGCATTTGACATTCATATCTGATGTAACAACCACATAAATAACAAGCACCACCTACGTGCATTTCATTAATTTCTATTTATGTATACAATATGTAAAAAACTAAGTTGACAGTGTGTACATATATTCCAAAAATGTAAAGAAGAGAAAAGAAAACATTTACCTCATAAAGTGAAAAAAACTACAATTGTACCATCTAGGATATGCAGTATGCTCGGGATCATCAATTAGCTATTGCGACGCAGGCTTTTTGCCTGTCAAATATGCAAGGAAGAAAATGACGTCAACAAATGTTATGTACATTCCAACATATTAAAAATAATAAGTAATTAAGTGTGTTCAAAAGTAAGCAAGTAGAAATTTATTTCTGTTCATGTTTTATTCGAGATTTGATTAAGAAGCAAATTCGATTCTTGTTTATTCTTGAATATTTATGACTCGTGATATGTTCAAAGTTTGAGATCTAGGATTTTTCAAAACCCTAAACATGTTCTTTATTCTTGTTCAAATCGATTCGGCTGCAGCACCAAATTTCTAGGATTTTCTTGAAACCCTAATTCCTCCACGTAGCATATATCACCAGGAGCATTCTAGCGAAGCCACCTCATTCTTCAAGCGCGTGCGGCCTCTTGCTATCTACAGGCAAACATATGTGTGTTATAATTCAAAAAAAGAAGGTGGTAGCCTGATCTCGTAGCGAGGCTTCTCGTAATCTCGACGCTCCTGATCTCACTACCGCAGGCGACAACACCGCCACCTCCAGTCCCAGGTGGAGCCGCTCCAAGCTCCTGGCGGCAACATCCAATGCCATCAGCTAGCCCCCAGGTACCGTGCAACACACACGTATCTCGATCTTCTTTCGCGTTGATCCATCTCTCCCGACTCCAGCGAAGGCGGTGTAGGTTCGTAAGATGGGTTCCCATGAGGGGACCCTAAATTGTTGCAGATCTCATGACCCATCTCTAGGCGACAGTTCCTCTCCCCTTGCGGCATCAAACAGAGAGTACCGATGGTGGTGGAGATCCCTGCCTCAACCTCCAGCATGAAGATCCAAAGCCCCATCGAGGGGCGGTGACAACAATCGAAGGGGCCCTATCATGGGCGAAAGAGGATTTCCAAATAAGGGAACCCTAAGATGCCTTGCTTCTCTTATTTGCTTTCGGCTCAAAATGCCCTTATTTGTAAAAAAGGGCCCTTTGGGCCATGTTCGAGAAAGAAGAAGAGTGGTAGGAAAAAGGGGTGCACACAAAAAAATCGTATGCTTAAAAAGAAGAAGAGTTGACTATAAAAAATGGAAATAACCTTAAAACGAGGATTGTGTAAAAAAAATCCGTACGAAAAAATGATTTTGAAAAAAATTGTGAGAAAAGCCGATTTTTTTGAGATTAGCTTATGTGATTTTTTTGTTTCTCCTCATTTTCTAGTCTTCTCCCAACTTTGTCGATATCATTATTTTAGACAAGTATGGGAGAAAGGGGGAGTGTTGTGTAGAGTTACATGCTGGATTCAGATTCTCTATGCCAACTAGATTTCAGACTCTACAGAGATTTTCAGTTTCGGGATCGACATTCAGATTAGTTACGAGTCTTCAGCTTGATGCACACATGTTTACCATCATTTATGTGGTCCCCATCTTGTTTTTGGTCTCAAAGTTTTTATGTAATCCATATGTACTTCAGAGTAGAAATCCCATTCTCTATGCCATGTGGGCTAGGTTTTTCATGTGGTTTCATAGGAACTCTAGAGTCTAGAGTAGAGATCCCATTCTCTGAACATAATGTGACATACCCAGTTCTCCGATGAGGAGATTTTTCCGACTTCATTCTCTAGCAATCGTAGACTCCGACGAGGATGTTTTTCACGGTTTTTTTTCAGTTTGTCCCTTCAGAGATAGAGCAGTTGTCCACATGATTTAGTCTTCTACATGTGATGGGCCAGGGCACTCCGACGAGGAGACTCATTTAGATTTTATGACTCTGACGTGCACAGTACAGAGCACGTGTTCTCCAACGAGGAGACCCAATTTGACTTATACTCTAGCCCATTTGTTCCTCCTCACTTGCACGACATAAGAAGCAATGCCCTCGATAGCAACCGACAGTTGTGTATGCGTTGAGTTGATATTGTCCATAGTGCCTTGTATTGTGAGTTTGAGTGATTTCTTTATATGTGTCCAAGCTGAGCATTTCATGCTCCAGCTTGAGGGGGAGTGTTATGAAAATTAAACTGGTAACATCTATGCTTATTGAATTTGAATGTCATATTTCCCTTCGTGAAATCATGACAAGTCGGAAGACTATTGTTATCCGAGAACTTAATGCAATCGGAATTGTAATATTGCGAATGAGTGTACTGAGGTACCACAACTTTGATACCAAACTGTGACGCCCGAAGATTCGGGCAACTGTTTACGCTGCATTTGCAATACAACATTTCTTAAGCATCGTATTAAGTATACAAAAATATGGGGAAATTTTTCGCATTTCGCATTTGCATGACATTCAAATTCATGAAATAACCACGAAAACAACAACGTCAATAGTAACATGTGCCGTCAACATTGCATTCCATTAATTTTCATAACTTTACATATGTACAAAAGAGATGACATTGTATACATCTATCCCAAATATATAGAGAAGAGAAAGGAAAGCATATACACTATGAACTTCACAAAACTACAACTAAAGAAATTGTACCGTCGGGTATAAATCCGATCATCAGGAATCATCAACCTGCTACTATACTGCAGGTTTCTTGCCTGCTCAAACATGCAAGGAACAAGAGGCGTCAGCGAGCGCTGGTACTTCCTACATGTCATATTATTAAATAAGCATGCATTTAATATGCTCAAAGAAAGAAAGAATTTAAAAAAATCTATCACTACCTGCGTATAAGAAGGTTTTCAAATTATTCTGCACATGTTTCCCCCTAATCACTCAATATCCCAATATTTCATATTCATAACATTTTCTTATAGTAATTGAGTTCAGTAAGTATATGTTGTTTACTTATCATTGAGATCAGGTTATTGATCTTAATAAGGAGTTAGTGAGGTGATATTTTATTTTACTCTTACTTTATTGATGATGCATAGGATCACTCCCCCCCTCTCTCTCTCTCTATATATATATGAGGAAAGGGACCTACTTCACGCTCATTTTTTCCACTTTTTTTTTATTTTTTTGGAAAATACTACCATGAATTTTCAAATTACTCAAACATGTCATTCGTCAGAAAGAAACTATTATGCCCTCCATCCAGAGCATGTCAATTACAACAATTTTGAGACCGTTAAATTACCTGTTCTAGATGAAAGGCATAAGGGTCTCTGTTTCTGACGAAATTGGAATGCCATATTAGAGGGATATAGTGATGAAAACCAATGGTGGTATGTTCCAAAAAAAGTGATAAAAAATAGGTATGAAGTAGGTAAGGTCACCTGCTTCATAAAGTATGCTCCATTTCCTCTCTCTCTCTCTCTATATATATATACACACACACATACACACACATGTGTTACAACCTAATAGTTTCATATATATAATTTCTATGAATATGTGAACCTCAAGACGAGTTCCTTTACTTATTTTTATAATTTCCTAACTTTTTATTTATGATGTTTAACATTTGCTTCTGATTAAATCAACTGATTTTTGTATACATCAATTAAAAGGAAAAAATACAGATAATTTCTATAGATATTTTTATTTTTACTTCTATTATTCAACTTATGCTTTCTTATTAACTTATTCCCATATTCGTTACAAGAAAACATCAGTTAAAATTTAAGTCAATATTAAACCGACTCCATGTAGCTGTATAATTATGTTAGTTTAATAAGATTTTTTTGTAGTATAATTGTAGCAATTTAACATTTCTTTACACTTCAATGGTGTTTGTTATATGCAATTGTCATATATGCACTTATTCAATTCATAAGTATTTATTTTTTTTTGAAAAAAATATAAAGTAATTCTTTTCATAACAGATAAACTTTTTTTATCATTTTTTAATATTTTAAAGGAAATAGTAAAATTTGGTATTTTAAAATCATATAACTCAATTTTTCGAGATACATCCTAGTTCAATCAATGGAAAGCTTTCCGCCATTCCCTTCATCTTCGAGATGCCCTTTGCAGTACACTCCACCTACTTTTCCGTGCCATTACGCACCACGACCCAAGCACAGTTGCTCACTGCTGCACAAAACCCCAATCACCACTGTAGTAGAAACACCAGCGATGTTTCTCCATTTCGTTATGACACCTCCTATTTCGATTGCTGCCACTCCCCTATCCCGAGCTCATGTGGCATCGCCATGGTGGCATGGACTCATGCAGGGAGGAATCCCATCTTCAGGATTGGGATGACTTCGACTCCCCCCTCACCATCTGCTCCCCACCACCAAGATGCCACCCCCCGCCATGGATCTCCCAACCACCATGCCTACACACCGTCATAGGGCCATACCTTACTTTACTTCCATTAAACCATCAGTACCACCATTACCTACCATGGACCCTCAACACCATCGCCCCACTCTCCCCCACCAAATCAGAGTCATGCCCCTACAGGCTCACCCCCTCGCTCGACCACCTTCAACCTCCTTTCGCCCTCTACAACTTTCCCTTTCCCTTTCTCTCGCACCTTCTCCCGCATATTGCTCTCTCACCCTCTCTCGTACATCAATTGTTTGGTCTTATATTAATAAACTAATATATCGTGATGCTGAATGCATGAACGGTGGAAGAGGGGCATGTACCTTTGATCTTGGAGAAATTCTAGTGGGTAAGCACCCGAGGGGCATTACATGGTTACTACTATCGATTTTGGCCACTAGATGAGACTAGGCTTGAAAGGGTTCACATTACGTGCTACAAATCTTGTTGTTTACATCTTTGTCGTGACAGTTTTATATGCATCAAATAGTTAAGTTACAAGTTTCTATGTTAAAAATGTGATTGTCGAAGCATTCTTAGTGTACATTTGGGAAAGTAATGTCGCAATATTCCTTCAATATATTCCTCATTTGTGAAGGATGGTCTAGGATAAATGGAAAAAACGGAAATGATGGACAACAATTGAATTGTGAAATCTAGAAATTTACGGTATGCACACATGTTTATAACTTCAATTGATTGAATAGAGGAATAATTATACTTCTACTCTACTTGTGTTTAGCTTGTTGTACTTTTTTCTGTTATTGTTATTGAGCTTTTCCCATCTTGCTCTCTTTGGAATTCCCCAGGTGTTGCAAATAGGAAGCAGAAGACCTATACTTCATGGAGCCCTCAACCAGCCACCCACTACAGGGGTTGGTCTTATTTTTTTAGCCATGTTATCTTTCTATTGAGTTATTATTACTTTATTTAAGGTTTTGGACTCTACTTTAGAAGAATGACGTGCCTAATAATAACAAAAGCCAATAGATAATGTACATGCTACTTGTTTAGTTTTCTTCTTTATGATGAATGCTAATTGCGTATTATTTTTTAAAGAGAAGAAGGATGGATCCCAAAATAGTGTCCATCGTAACTTTTTTGAAAGAAAACTATCTATTCACAAGTTTAAATTAAATATAAAAAACATTAAACACTTAGCATAGGGTAGAGTGAGAGCAAGAACTTTGGGAGAGCGGTACGATATCAGAGGGAAGGGAGATAACGAAAGCAATAGATAAGGAATCAATTCTTCGATGTTTGATTCCCCTCACTTATCACATCGTCAGACTTGTCCTCTGCAATAATGATAGAGGGGGCACGAGCAGATCGAAAGGGAGAGGAGGTTTTGTCAGGGCCAACAATCTTGGGGAGAGCGTGGAGATTGAGACTAAGGTCGAGTAAAGGGGTCAATGGTAGTGACTAGGGTGGTTGGTGTGAGAAGGGTCAGAGGGAGTGGCAGTGGGTCTCTAATAGTGGTGGGGGTAAGGAATGGGGTTGTTATCTGTGGCGATGGTCAAGGGATTAGAGACAATGGTAGTGTTAAGTTGGTGGAGGTTTGAAGTTGCCTTTGGGTGATGAGGATACCCATGGTGGGAAGGCTTAGAGCAAGGTCAAAGGTAATGGCTAACAATTTGTAAGGTCTCATCGGTGGTGTCATGACCGATGATTGTGATAGTATTTCTGATGTGGCAATGATGACCATTTTATGAAGGCATGATGGGGAGAGTTGGTTTGCTTTGGTTATGGTTAGATTGGCCATCGTTGGATGGAGTAGACAACGAAAGGGGTGTGGATGAGCAGGGAGTGTAGGGGGGGCTCATTTATTGATGGCATGTTAATTGGCAAATGCAACAATGTGATGGAGGCCTTGACAAAGTTGTGCCTTGATTTTGGTGATGGGTGATGATTGGCCTGTAGAATCTCTACAATCAGGGACTATCCACCAAGGAGCTCCGTAGGTTGCTTATGAGCTCCTTGGAAGAGTGGCTGGTTGGCATCGCATAGACAACCTTTCTTTCGTGATGTTGTTAACACATGGATTCATTGCCATCTTGTTAAGGTGCAAGGACTCCTTATCCATTGTCGAAGGTTTTCGATAGTGAGGGAGGCACTCTACTATCGCTGATAGTTTATGAGGTCTCGTTAGTGGCATCAAGACCGATGATCATGATGGTATTTTTCGATGCAATAGTGGTAACCATTTCATAAAGGCATGCTCGAAAGAGCTGGTGTGTTTTAATTGTCGTAAGGTTGACCATCACTGGATAGAATGCACAACTAAAGGGGTGTGGAGGAGGGAGCATAGTGGGCCTCATCCAATGATGGCATGCGCATTGGCAAATGCAAAGATTCAATGGTGGAGGAGGCCTTGGCCAAGTTGTGTATTGATTATTCTGGTGATACGTTAGGATTGTCCCTCAGATTCTTTGTAATTGGGGAGTATCCATCGAAGAGCTCTATAGGCTGCTTACGAGCTCCTTGGAGGAGTGGTCAGTTGGCATCACATGGAGACAAACCTTTTTCCATTATGTGGTGAACATATGGATTAATCGCTATCTTGTTACGGTGCATGGACTCCTTATCTGTAGTTGAAGGTTTTCAATTGTGAGGAATGTGCTCTATCTACAAGGGGAGGCAATAACCGTGGTGCATGATGATCTGCAGCTTGGGGAGCTTTTTCATCTTGTGGTAGAGCCGAAGGGCACTCTTTAGGAGGTTTCATTGATGGTGGAGTATGGAGTGGGCCATGTCATATTCCCATTAAGAGTGTTTGTCCATCACCAAGAAGGCAAAGGCGATGGCGGATAAAATCTACTAGGTATCATCATCCCTCGGAATGGAAGTATTGTGGTATACAATCTATTTTATCACATCAACCTGAAGTGTCCCCAATAAGCAAACGTCCTACAAATTTGAATACTTAAAATAAACTCAAGGTTTAATCCCATATTTGACTGACTCCTTTGAAGATTTACCAATATATTGCTGAAATCGAGCATTGGATGATAATATCAATCGTATATTTTTCTAAATCATATATTAATATTCTCAAATTCTTATCTTGTTTCATAAACAAGATGACCATCAATAAAATTCATTGTTACCTAATGTCTGATGAGTGAGCTCTTTCTCCTGTTTAATAAAGTATGAACCTGTATAATTCCTTCAAGAGAGATCATACATCTCATATTCTTATATGCACACTAGCTTGTCGGTATATAGACCTTAATATCTGGTCATCAACCTATTGGTCTGCCAAATGCACATACTCAGATATATAGATATATATTTGTCTCTGGTCAGAGGATGTATGCATGTTCACGACAACATACAATACATGTCTTTAGTATCTCGTTCTAGTAAAAATGACTCTTTAACTTGACTTATTAGAAAGCTTTGAATCTCTATTCCTATGCAGAGGACCTCATCAAGAGTGCCAATTGGATATAAGTCTTCAGATAAGATTGCAATCTCTTCTCAGAGTGGAGATCCTTCTTGATTATCACTTGACAATGCCAGTTGTGTCCTGGACCTAACTCTTTAAATCCACAGCCCTACATCAGTTTCTATGATCTAACTTTTTATATCAACAGTTGTATGATATCAAGATGACCATATTGCATAACCCTAATTATATAAATTGGCTTCATTGATGTAAAACTTAATTATGTATTATTTTTAAATAATGGAACTTATAATTCACAATAACATTTATTGCATAATGGCTCACCATGGGTTCACACATCCAACAAACGGGATGCAATTATCTATTTGGTCTTATATGTTGTCCTCGAAAAGATCTTCTGGCCTTCCTCAGCTTTGAGGGATCCTTGAGCCTGATCTTATTTGGAGGCTCGATTGCTTGATTGGGTTGCAAGTTTTTTTCTCGGGGTATTTAGGGTTGGGCCTTATGGGCTTCGCGCAACCTGTCAGTTGCTTGGGCAGTCCTTGGGGATGTCCTAGCACTTGCAACATTTGTTTGCTCCTCATTCTGTCTTATTTGCTTGTAGATATTCTGTTGATCTTTTGCGAGGCAAGTACATTTGTATGGTTTTCACTTCCTCATTAGGTTGTTTCTTCTTGGGATGCGCTATGATCAATGTTTCTGCAAGAAAACTTCCCTTTGGGTAGAACTTGCTGCTATTGTTGATCCATGACTTCTCCCAGCTATCTCTTGAATGCTTCATGAATGTTGGGAAAGATTTCTTGACCTTATGGAAAAGTGCCCTCTTTATGCAATCTTTGCAGCCAACTTCATCCAAAGCTTTTGTGAGGGCATATATGAAGTTCAATGAGGACAAACGAATGCTGCATATGGTGAATACTACCTAAGTTGAGGTGAGGAGATAGGGGTCTGGGCATTTTCAAAAAAAAATGGTAAAAAAACTCAATTGCTATCTTATTTCAGATATTACTAACGTGCATCGGTATGTAAGGTGGCACATGTATGCATTCAAATATGACATTATCTTCAATTAACCGCCAAGTTGGCTAGTATCAAGTTGTCTTAGCCTCCTTCTACACATGCCATGTTGCCAACTCTTACCTAGAGCACAACGCCATATCTCTACAAAGTTGGTCTTGTAGCTGATGTCAACGGACCTAGGTATTTGATCCCCCTTATCATCAGAAATTCAACAACTAAGCTGGGCCTTCTCTTGTTACACAGTTCTGTTCTGAACTGCAGATGATGGACATGAATTGGGTCCGGATTCAACAAAGGACCAGTCAAGCATACATATCAAGGTAAGGGCAACACTCATGATTTCGGTGGTCCTCATCTCCTCACACTACTCAACCTTCATATCTATAACATAATCAGTCTAGTTATCGCCATTAAGTCTCACAATAGCAACAACATCTATATCAACCTTAATATTCACAATGAAGGCAACAATAAACTCTTCAGCATCAACACTAGCAACAATGGCACATGGCTATTGCCAGACTAGATGAAATAACGAGAGAAAAACCATGACAGTTTGGAACTGTTGAAGTTGCAGAATCTTTGACTCATTCTTTACCGGAGAATATGTAGCGATGAGAATGTCCTACGTAGCCTTTGTCGTGGGCTGACTCAAGATGTAATTTTCTATCTCCATGGACACTGTTCCAGAAAGCCATACTCGTGCATATGCTTCATCTGCCTCCCATGAGGTGTTAACCCCAATCTTGTCGACATGTTACTCTTGTGTGAAGATATGCTTCTTGCCATTACATTGCATTAAAGGCTTACCTTGAATTAATGAGGAGAACTGAGGACCGGGATGCTGATCTTTGTCTAGATATGCAAATTGTCTGGGCGGCTGAGATTCCGTTAAGGGTCAAAGTGTTTCTCTGGCATGGCCTTAAATTTTTGCGAATTTCGACCGAAATTCGGTCGAAATTCGGTTTCATGGCGATACCGACATCAAAACCATGTATAATATCCGTTTCCAGGATTTCGGCCGAAATTTCGGCCGAATTTCGGTCATTTCGGTCCATTTCGGTGGAAATTGTTCACAGATTTCTCGGATTTCGGTGGAATTTCGGTGGAATTTCGGTCCATTTCAACTGAAATTGTTCTAGGTCACCATATGTCATGCCTAGGCCACTTATTGATATTCATAGGTACTATTTAGTCACTAAATGAAATTTATAGGTCACTATTTCAACCACCATTGCAATATAAGCCACTATTCCAACCACCATTGTAATAAATAAGGCCATTAAGGGTCTTATTTAAACCCAATAAATATAATGTATATGTTCTCATTCCATCTCACAACTTCACAAGTCACAATTTACAACCTAACTTAAGTCTTGGAGAGCCAAGTTTCCAAATTCCAAGTCTCGTATAACATACATTTTACGATCACAAACTCTACTATGCATTTATTTTGGCATACATGTTAAAATATTCGTGTTTGTGTGTGTGTCTTGTTTTATTTTTAAATAAAAGTATTATTATTCTTTTGAGAATTGATAGAAAAATTGAATGCCAAAATTTAACCGCGTACTGAAATATGAAATTTCACTCTGGACGGTCATTGATATGATGACCGAAATCATTATTTTAAGGTATTGAACATTATAACATCTTATTATAAGCAAAAAAACTTGTATTTATGCCTCTTTTATTGATTAAACAACATTACAAATCTTAAATTTAGAAAAAAATGAGTTTTCAAGTCGTTTTCCCCAATTTCCGGCCATTTCACCGAAATTCCACCGAAATTCCACCGAAATTCCTTTTCTGGGCTTACCGAAACGAAACCGAAATCCGACATTTGAGGCCTTGTTCTCTGGTGCTTAGACAGGGAAGGATAATGGACAAAGTAAGGAGGGGGCGTATATTTCATCTTTCAGACACCCGGTGTCACAGGTGCGGCGACGCGACCGAGGACTTCGAGCATTTTTTTTCAATTGCGTGATGTCTGAGCGGGTTTGGTCAGGGCTCGCTATCCCCTGGGTGCAACGGGAAGGGATGCACGGGTTCTGGGAGTCCATCAGGAGGTTTGGCAGTAACTCCAGTGAGGATTGTTCTAAGTTGTTGGCCGCTCTCGGGGCTATATGGCTGGGCCGCAATGAGCTTATCTTCAAAAACCAGAGATTCTACAGTGAGAACGCAATGTCCCAATGTAACGCTTTGTATAACTTCTGGCTCTCTTGGTAATGTGTGCCGAAACTTCATTAATGAAATACAATAGACGATGATCCCCGCAGTGGGGATTCACCCGGTTTGACATAAAAAAATGAACTGCATGATCCACAGTTCATAATTGGTTCTATTAATCTTCACAATGGGTGTTGGACCTTTGAAGGTACCTAGGGATGGAATATCTGCTTTGTTGTCTGACATGATGATAACGATCCCTCAGGGTCGGGGTTGCAAACTTGGACGAAAAACGTCTACACAGACATGTAGGAAGATGGTTGTGGGTATAGACTCATACCACAAACAATTCCATGCTTTGAAAGCCTCTTTGAAAGAGTAGGGTGTGTCTTTAGATAATCAGGTCACACATTAGAAAACCAGAATCGGGCCCAACAAGGAGTCTCACAGGTGCACAGATGTGTGCGTGCAACACATAGCTATGGCTACGCATTGGAGCACCGATTCTAGGGGGCACACACAGGTGCTCGAGAGCGCACAGGCGTAGGCATGTGCGGTGGTACGGGCGCGTGCGGGGTGCAAATGCGCGGAGGCGAGTGGGGGCGTGGGCGCGACGCAAACGTACGGAGGTGAGCGGGCGCGCGCGAGGAGGATCGCCGGGCACGCGGAGGCGCATGCATACGTGAGGCGAAGCGCATGGTGGCGGCGACGTGGGCACGTGGGGTTTTGGTGGGGACAATGAATTAGGGTACATGCTCCGCTCTAGGATCGTCGCTCTGATACTATGTGGAAGTGTAAAGAAATCACAATAAGTTGTATTCATCGTAGCCCTAGAGATCTCTTATATAGGAGAAAAGCTCTAGGGAAAATTACTTAGATAGCCAACAGAAATAGAGAAACTACAGAAAAACATATAAAGAGATAAAATATCTCTACATCCCCCTCAAAATGGAGCATAAATATCTATCATGCTTAGCTTGGAACAACAACGGTGAAACGGTCCCTTTGCAATTGCTTTGGTGAACATGTCAACACAATCGCCTGAAGCAACATGAAAAGTGAATATAAACCCCTTTTGAATCAGATCACGGGTATAGTGGCAGTCAACCTCAATGTGCTTTATTCTTTCATGAAAGGCAGGATTGTCGCTATAAATAACACAACTTGATTATCACATTGTAGATGCATAGGAAGAGGCACCTCTACTGTTTGGTCAGTCAGGACAGACTTGACCCACATCATTTCTATGCTCTCTTAGGCCATTGCCCTATACTATGTTCCTGCACTGGATCTGGCCACAACTGTTTGTTTGCTCTTCCAACGAGCTGCCTACGAACACAGTGTAAGCTGAAGTTGACTTCCTATCCTTGGAACACCCAACATAGTCTGCAACAAATACTTATTTTGTTTCATTATGATAGTATTGAAAATGTACAAATCTATGCAAATATATAAGAATATATGTATAAAAAATCATTTATATATTTAAATAATTTAAAAATATAAAATCGACTAATGACTGACTAAATCCAATTAGTAGCCTGACTGTTGATAATCCTTAGTCACCCCGTCGACCGAGTACCGACTATCGATTTCTGCAACCTTGTCATTAAATTTCTCATTTGATCAGTGGGGGGTTTGTATCGATCACATGCTTTCTAAAAGCTTATATCATACATTTAAATCTTGTCTTGTTTCCAAAATAAGACGACCAACGTTGGAATTTGATTTATCCAAATATCTCATGAGTGAGCTCATGTATTCCAGGTTCATTAGTGAACTTATATGATCCCTTTGAGAGATCACGTTTACTTATACGCCCCACTATGCATACCAGCTGGTTGGGGTATAGACCTTGATTAGGTCATATATTATTGGTCTTCCTAATGCACACACTTAGACATATAGTAATACATCTGTCTTCGATCAGAGGATGCGTGCTTGTATCGTGACAACCTACGATATAGGTCTTGGTTATCTCAATATCGCGAAGTTACTTCTTTGACTTAACTCGTGCGATACCTCTGAATGTCTATTCGTACGCAAAGGACTTGCATCAAGAGGTTGATCAGATGTCAACATTTGGAGTAAGGATTGCCATTTCTTTCTCAAGTTGGAGATCCCTTCTTGATAATCACTTGACGGTAGGTTTGCGTCCTCAATCCAACTCTTTAGATTATTCAATCCTGCACCAACCTCTATGATCCAACTGTTGGATCAAAAACTGTATGATATCAAGATGACCATTGTACATAACCCTAGTTGTAATAAAGGACCAATTATGTAAATAAGTTATTCTTCATTTCATGAGACGCCCTCAGATCCGGTTACCCGTTTACACGACACTCGCAATATAACGTTCAATAATGGTTGCATTACATACATGAAATTGTGGGAATTTTTTTTGCGTTTTGCAATGTCATTCCAATCTATGGAAACAACCACAATACCATCAAGAAGTGTCATAAATTTGCATTTCATTAATTTCCATGTATATATATAACATGCGACTAAAGATGCTGACAGTGTATATGTGTATCCCAAAATGTATAGAAGAGAAAGAGAAGCGGTATACATAAACTGAATAAAAAATTATAACTGTACCATCTGATATAGCAGTGGATGCTTGGTATCATCAACCAGCTCCTGGGATGCAAACGATTTGCCTGCCAAGCATGTAAGGAACAAAAGGACATTAACGGATGTTGTGTACATTCCAACATATTAAAAATAATAACAAGTAATTTAATATGTCCAAAAGAAAGCAAGAAGAAAGGCATTGATATTTAAAATTTACAACTACTTGCGTGGTAAATGGTAATCTGACTGCTATGTATGTATGAATGCCCCATGATCACCCATCACCTCGCAATCTTTCATATATAATATTTTTATATATTAGTTAGTGATCCATATATAGGTTATTGCCTTTTATCACTTAAAGATAAGGCTCATAGATCTTGTTATTGATGATGATTAATCTTTGATATGGTTTTCAATTCTGTATCACTTCTCAAATCTAGTGGATAGTCTGTGATCTTGGTCTGAGTGTTACCTCACACTATGACTATAAGACGTGAAGAGTACCTTACGGTTGGGGTGCCTCTGTAGGCATGCAGTGAAGTGCGATGCATCCTAACTAAGTTCCCAACACGTCCACTAGCTTATCTTATCACTCATAATAGTAATTCTGAGATCCGATGAATTGTCGATGATTAAGAATTTATGATAAATGATGATTCTGTACCAAACTCAACTATTAGTCAAACTCAAATGTGATTAATCTCAATACTAGTCCAAATCAGTTGTAATTGATCTTATCTCTTAGCCAATTCAACTGTAACTGATTTGGATGTAACCATCGTCAAGCCTATTGGCGGAACAATAACCAAAACTCAAGCGATGAGGAAGTCTCCTAAGAGACTCATCCGTCTCGCCCTCTAAGTGGAAGTGTGGTCCAGTAGAGAGATAGGTCTACTCTAAAACTATGCCATTGAGATGTGTTAGACTCTCCGGAAAAGTCACTCCAGAAACCGACCCGACTGGTACGGGCTAACGAGGTCGTGAGAAAAACTAAAACCGAGGGACCCCTAGCCTAGGTATCCTAAAACAGAGGATCAACATAACTAATCAAAAATTGGAATCCTAATGAGGCGTAAAAACACAGCAAGCTCACGTAAAACCGTAAAGGACTGGGATCCTAGACCTGCGCTCTTGGCGGCCGCTGCCTAGCCGTGCTTCCTATCTCTTGCCTAGTTGAGGGTCACCGCGCCCTCACATAGTCAGGTGTAAAGATCACCATGACCGACATTATATTAAATTTCAGTCATCACTGATTCACCAATATCTTTCCTTTCTTGACAACCCATTTCATTCTTAGTCTTTTCTGCTTCTGACTATACCAATCTAGGTCTTTTGTCCATAATTTTATCAATAGCGGTCTATTTTAGTAGTTGACACTCAAAGTTACATTGATTGAAGATTTTTAGTCATAATGACAGTAGGAAAGTATTTGTTGGAAAGATGAATCAAAACTATTGCATGTCTTGAGTATGTATATATACTAATTATCATTTCGATTAAGAGTGTCTAACATGATAATCCATCAAATATGGTGAAACTAGAGAGCAAGCAAGACCTGAACAATAAAATTTATAATTGGCAGAAAAAGGTAGCATAAGGCATGTACAGGTCAAAGTACCCATAAATGATGGACGATGATTGCAGTTGACTGAAATGGTTGGAGTCTTTTAGTTTTAACGTGATAGATTCTAAAAGTTTGAAAAAAATCCAAAACAATAACAATTTACAATTTAAATCAGTGGTAGAAACAATATATTGATTATAGTTTGTTCCCTTCTGATCATTTATGCGATTCTGGATTTCAGATCCCAATGTTTATTGAAAAATCAAGATTTCCCCAAAAACATATTCAGTGTAATATTATCATATTGTCTGCAGCAGCCACTGTTACTTAGAAATAGAAGGCAATAGGAATATGATTTATTTAGCAATAAAAAATTGTGACCATATTGAATGTAGACGTGTAAAAGCACATGCTCAGTTTTTTTTAAGAAAGTCCATATATGATTGTTGACGCATAGGCTATTTTGTATCTCTTTGTTATTTTATTTTCTTGTTATTCTCTTTATGTAATTTACCCATAGGCTACTCTCCTATATAAGAGAGCCTAGGGCTATGGAATGGATCATCTCATTCACGTTTCCCAACATGGTATCAGAGCGACGGTCCTAGACCGGAGTTCTCGAAACCTAACCCTAACCCTAACCCCACCCGCCGGCCTTTCTTCTTCCCTCTCTCTCTCGGCGCCGCCAAGTTCCTCCCCAGTCAATCGGAGGCTCTTCTTCTCCGATCTGTGGCGGTCTAGGGCGCCTCCCGCGCATCTTGCGCGCCTTGCGCATCCGGTGCCTAAGCCCCTCGCGCACCTTGCGCCTCCCGCACATCTGGCGCACACGAAGCAGTAGCGCATCCCGCGCCTCCTGCTCACAGTGCCTCACGTGCTGTGCGGCATCTCTGCGTGTTGTGCATCTGCGCATCTTCATCTGCACCATCTCCTGTGCGGCATAGCGCCTCTCGTGCTGTGCGCTGCTGCATCATCTGCAGCATCTGTTGCTGCGCCTCCCGTGCCATCTGCTGCTGTTGGGCATAACTGGTGCGCATTAACTGCACCATCTCCAGCGTGAACTAGGGCACGCAACATGAAGCAGTTGCGCGCATCTCCAAGCGCGTAAGGGATACATATTGCGTGTTAATCCTGTGCGTGTGCGGATCGTAGCGCGCGTAGATCAATGGGGATAGTTGCTTGAGGTCTACACATGCAACTAATCCCGTCTATGTCATTGTAGACAAATATTATCTATTGTCATTCGCTCCAGTCTTCTGTATCCAGTATGTCAGAAAGCAAGGCAGATATCCCGTCCATGGGCGCATTTCGTGGTCCAACGCCCATCGTCAAGATGGATGGTACGAACTATGAATTGTGGGCAATGCAGTTCATGAGCATGATGAAGTCCACAGGCAAGAAGCATATTCTCACAGAGTCCGAGCCTGCAGAGAAGACTGGAGTTCATGCCTCATGGGAGGCAGACGACGCATATGCCAAGGTGTGGCTATCTGGCACATTGGCTATTGAAATCGCCAATGACATTCTACATCAACCCACAGCCAAAGACATGTGGGATATCCTCGCAGCGACCTATTCTCAGGCAAAGAATGAGACGAAGATCCTGCAACTACAACATGATATATTCACGATAAAGCAGAATGGTCGTCCATTACATTCTCTCTATACATCTTTGAGAGGAATGTTTGAGAAGCTTTATAGCTTCATGCCTCTTACCGCCACACCAGAGCAGCAGAAGACATACAAGAATGCAACGATGGTGGGTGTGTTTCTCGCTGCACTTGATCCAGAGTATGAGGCCGCACGTTCACAGATCTTGGCGGACTCGACTATTCCTCCCATGGAGGAGGCTTTTCACAGATTGAGTAGGATAACTGTACCTTCAGCAGCTGCTAGTCAGAATCCCTCAGCCATGGCGGCCAACAGGGGCCGTGGTTCTCATTACTAGGGTCGTGGACGTACTCCCCGTGGAAGGGGCGGTCGCACTAGGCCTACATGCTCATATTGTCACCGCATCGGACATACTGAGGACACATGCTACTCAAAGCATGGATTTCCTGCATCTGCACGAGTCGCTGAGCAGATAGAGCCTCCTTCTGCTGCTTCACTGGATCAGCGTTTTGATGATCTGGTTGCCCGCCTCAGGGGCATTATCCCACCATCTGGCCCAGCACCGATGACAGAGAGTCATACTGATGTTGCTGCTTCTGCTTCTGCGTCTGCCTCTACGAGTACTTCAGGTAGTACACTTTCTCTTCATAGTAGTAGATCGGATACACTGCCATGGATCATGGACTCAGGCGCTACACATCATCTATGTGGCGACCAGAGTCTACTTTCAGGATATACTCAGATCCCTCCAGGACGGACAGTAGTGATTGCCAATGGCACACATTCACCCATCACGGGTCAGGGGGAGATTAGATTGACATCCTTTATGCAGCTCAAGAATGTTTTACATGCACCGCATTTTTCTATGAATCTTTTGTCAATCAGTCAGATTACGAAGGATCTCCAATGTCGAGCTATTTTTGATCCATCTTCTTTGATTTTTCAGGACATCCGTACGGGCAACGTGATTGGTCATGGCTATGAGCAAGGAGGCCTCTATCGTCTGAACCAGACCCCATTTGCCGGAATCACATCTTCTCCCGCTGGACAAGTATCTTCTCTCCTGTGGCATCTGCGTTTTGGTCATCTACCGCTTCAGAAGTTGCGTCTTGTCTTACCTTATAGTTTTTCTCACACACCTATCCAGTGTGAGGCGTGTCAGTTGGGAAAACATCACCGGTCATCGTTTCCCAGTAGTCAAGGTCGGAGTAGTAACTCCAAATTTGAGTTATTTCATGTTGATGTCTGGGGTCCAAGTCGTGTTCCCGATCATCAGGGGCACAGGTTTTATATTGTTTTTGTGGATGATTTCTCAAGAGCATCTTGGGTTTTTCTAATGAAAAATAAGTCTGAAGCTGGAAATATTATTATTCAATTTCTAAATGAGATTCAGAATGTTTTTTCCACAACTGTCAAAATTCTGAGAAGTGACAATGCCTTAGAGTTATGCACCAATAATCTAGCCAACTACTACTCCTCTAAAGGAATTGTTCACCAAACATCCTGTGCCCATACGTCTCAACAAAATGGGGTTGCAGAAAGAAAACACCGTCACCTACTTGATGTCACAAGGTCACTTCTCATTCAGAGTCATGTTCCGTATTCATACTGGGGTGATGCAGTCCTTACTGCATGTTATCTTATAAATCGTATGCCCTCGTCTGTCTTGAATGAACAGGTTCCTTTCTCACTGATTTATCCTGACAAGGATCTGTTCACTCTTACCCCTCGTGTGTTTGGGTCAGTCGCGTTTGTCCATCAGTTGTCGCCCGGTTCTGACAAGCTCTCTCCTAGAGCTGTCAAGTGTGTCTTTGTGGGGTACTCCAGAACTCAAAAGGGGTACAAGTGTTTTGACCCTGTGCGTCGGCGGTATATGATCAGTGCAGATGTTACATTCTTTGAATCCATCATGTATTTCTCAGATTCTGGGAAGATGCAGCCGCCACCTATATCCCCTGACAGTGTATTCATGGCACCACCAACATCACAACCGCCACCAACATCTGAACCACCACCACCACTGCCACCGCCATCAATAGTATCTCCGTTACCATTCCATTACACCCGGAGGCCGAATCAAGCTCATGGTCCTGACCAGTCAACTAGCTCGCCTATGGTATGTAATGAGAATATTAATGTTGATGGATCTGACGACATTTCTCAGCAGGGTGCATTACAGGAGCATGGTGATACCACAGAGGACCTCGATGTTCCAATCGCTCTACGCAAGCCGAAGAGAAGCTGTGTCCAATATCCAGTATCAGCGGTGGTGTCGTTTGAGAGGCTATCTGGACCATTCAGGACGTTTGCATTGGCACTTTCAGCTACAGCCATTCCACAGAACCATCATGATGCTATGCAGGATGCTAGATGGCGACTAGCAATGGAAGAGGATATGGAGGCACTTCAGTCTAGAGGAACCTGGAGTTTGGTTCCTATACCTCCAGATGTTAGCCCGGTGAGTTGCAAATGGGTGTTTACGGTTAAGCACAATGCAGATGGTTCCATTGATAGGTACAAGGCACGCCTTGTTGCTCGGGGCTTCACGCAGACATATGGGGTAGATTACCTAGACACCTTCTCCCCTGTGGCACGTCATTCCACTTTACGGATCCTGCTATCGGTTGCGGTCGCTAAAGACTGGCCACTCTATCAACTGGACGTAAAGAATGCATTTTTGTATGGAGACTTGCAGGAGGAAGTCTATATGCAACAGCCACCTGGTTTTGCTGTTGAGGGGGAGTGTTCCAAGGTTTGCAGATTGCATAAGGCCATCTATGGTCTTAAGCAGAGCCCCAGAGCATGGTTTCAGAAGCTTTCAGACCTCTTTGAGAAACAAGGATATAAACGCTCCAATGCTGATCATTCCTTGTTCGTGCAGAAGACGGCGAGAGGTATCATTGTAATCATGGTTTATGTTGATGATATCTTGATTACAGGTGATGATGACCAAGGCATTAAGCAAGCAAAGGAAAGGCTGGGGACCGAGTTTGTCACCAAGGACTTGGGAGTCCTTAGATATTTCCTGGGGCTGGAATTTGCTAGAAATCCATATGGATTAGTCATGACACAGAGGAAGTATGTCACAGATCTACTGAGTGAGACAGGTATGCTAGGGTGTCGACCTGCTACGACACCAATGGACCCTAGCATGAAGCTGTATGATGATGACACAGAAGAGGTGGATCAGAGAAGGTACAGAGAACTGGTAGGCAAATTACTGTATGTCACTATCACTAGACCTGATATACAGTTTGCAGTGAGTCGTGTGAGCCAGTTCATGGAGCAACCACGCCAGGTCCATATGGATGCCATACACATGATTCTGAGATATCTAAAATCATCTCCAGGTGCAGGCTTGATATTTAAGAAAGGAAAGGAGATTTCTGTTACAGGATGTGCGGATGCAGACTATGCAGGATGCCCCAAGGACAGGAAGTCAACATCAGGGTTTGCAGTCTATGTTGGAGATGCTCTAGTTTCGTGGAAGAGCAAGAAGCAGACAGTAGTAGCTAGATCCAGTGCTGAATCAGAATATAGGGCTATGGCCCAGGCGAGCACAGAAATGATGTGGGTAAAATCCTTACTTACAGACCTATGTATTGATATACCTCTTCCTATGAGGTTGGAATGTGACAATCAGGCCGCCTTGTTCATTGCAAATAACCCAGCTTTTCATGAGAGGACCAAGCATATTGAGGTCGACTGTCACTACATACGTGACATGACTCAGAAGGGGTTCATTGCTACATCTCACGTCACATCAGAGAATCAGACTGCTGATATTTTCACCAAGGCATTATTTAAAGGCCCATTCCAGAAGTGTGCGTCCAAGCTGAGCATGATTGATATCTATGCTCCATCTTGAGGGGGAGTGTTGACGCATAGGCTATTTTGTATCTCTTTGTTATTTTATTTTCTTGTTATTCTCTTTATGTAATTTACCCATAGGCTACTCTCCTATATAAGAGAGCCTAGGGCTATGGAATGGATCATCTCATTCACGTTTCCCAACAATGATGTTTGTTTGATGATAGAATCTAAAGCATGTGTCTAGCAAGCGACCAAGTCCAACCAAGTTGAAGCCATTCTATCATTGCAACTTCCTATTATGAAAAAACAGAAATATGATAATCTATCCAACAAAACAAAGCAAATAAAACTGTATTAAAAGGTCAACAGATGTAGATGCAAGTTACAGTTATAAGTATCTATAATGAAATAAAGGAGAAACATCAAGAATGATCGCAAAAGACCTCATCAAGGCCTCCATCTTCCTTTTAACCCCAACATGCATCAAACACGCCGAGTAGAAAAAATCGGAATGGCAAAGAGAACGTGCTTCAACAAGGTAAGCTTCCCACCCTTGGACAAAGTAGTTGCCTTCCAGCCTACCAACTGCTCCTCCATTCTTCGAAGGACACAGTCCCAGTCCGACCTCCTCATCCTACCATCAATCAGAGGCAACCCTAAATAGGAGATCGGCAATTGCCCCAGGGGGCACCCTGTCCAACCAACGAGCCTGTCGCTTTCCTCGTCGTCCATCCCTAATGGAACCACCACCGACTTCTGCCTGTTAATCTGCAAACCCGAGAGGCACCCAAACATATCCACCAGAATAGCAGCATTATGGTTCTGCTCCTCCGTCCCCTCCAGAAAAATCAGCGTGTCATCCGCATACTGCTACACAGGTACCGAGATGCCCCTTAGCCGGAAGCCCTCACACCACTCCTTCCCTACCACATGCTGAAACAAGACTGCAAGGCAGTCTGCCACCAACACGAAAAGCAGAGGAACCAACGGGTATCTCTGGCGAACTCCCCTCTACGGCTGAAACCACCCACCCTCCGGCCCGCCGTTGACCAGGACAGATCACGAGCAAGTAGTGACGCATCTCTTGACCCATCGAATCCACTCCTCCGGGATCCTCCTCCTCTGCAGCGAGACCCACAGGAACTTCCAACTGACACAGTCGTAGGCCTTGGTGTAGTCAATCTTCCAAACTGCCCCCCTCTTTCTGGACCTCTTCCACTCAAGACAAATTTCCGAAACCATAACAATCCCGTCCGCCATACAATGCCTCGGAATGAAGGCGGATTGGACAGGTAACACCACAGAGCTCAAAACAACCTTAAGCCTGCTCGCCAACACCTTTGCGAATTGGAGATAGAGATCGGCCTGAAGTCACCCACCCCGACGGGGGTCTCTTTCTTCGGTAGCAGAAAAATCAAAGCCTTGTTAACTTTCTCAAAACCCCTGTTGCCACTCCGGAACTCATCCAAAACCTCCAAAATCTTACCCTTCAGCAAATCCCAGAACTACCGATAAAAGGATACCGAGAAGCCATCAGGTCCAGGAGCCCCATCCACATTCAAGCTCCATACGGCCCTCCGCACCTCCTCCTCAGAAAAAACCGCCACCAACGAGTCCGCCTGGGGCCCGCTCAAAGATTCCACTCCTAGTCCCGTCCACCCCCACCCACTCTCCTCCCGAACCTTCCGCGAAGCCCTCATGAAGTATTCCTGCAAAGCACCACCAATACACCTCTCACCCGACACCCTTACCCCTCCCACCTCCACCTCATGCAGAAAATTTCTTCTCCTCCGCCCAGACGCCAAGGAATGAAAATAACGCGTGTTCGCATCTCCTTCCTTCAGCCACTTCTGCCGCAATCTTTGCCGCTAATGAACTTCCTCTTTCCTGTCCTCCAATAAGACCACCTCCAAATATGCTACTCTCTCATCCACCTCATCCGGAGTCAGCCCTCTCTCATCATCCACACCATCCAACCTGACAACACCCGCCTCAGCCTCTGCTGTGACTGCCTTCCGCCGCAAGGCGACCTCCCTCCCATACAACAACAGCAACCGCCTGAGCGAAGCCAACTTAACCGCGAACTGTGACACCGCGGAGCCCAACACACCACCCCCCTCCAATGATCGACCACCAACTCCCGGAAGTCCTACTTCAACAACCAATTCTTCTCAAAACGAAAGGAGAACCTCCTTAGTTGCTCCTCTCGGAGAACCAAAGAATGGGAGTGTGATATGAAAGCGTTCTAGGCAGAGCCCAAGCCCTCGCCAACGGGAAGGCCTCACCCACCTCCACGGACACCAGAAACCTGTCAAGTCTGGACCTCGACCTCGCATTCCTCCAAGTGAACTTGCACCCAACCACATCAACAACAGATAGGCCGAAGGAGCTGGACACCGTCCTGAATTCTTCCGAGTCTCTACCACCGGCCCTCCCAGGCCTGTCATCAGGATACAACGTGATGTTCAAGTCCCCGCCGATAATCCAAACACCAGTCCCCACCTCCGCTGCAATAATCGCCAAGTCCGCAGCCAACGAACCATCCTCCCACCGGCACGGGCAATAAGCATTGGTGACCCACAGGTGGACTCCATCCGCCCTCCGCAGCAGCTTCACCGTCAAAGAGAACGACGACGAAGACGACCCCAACAAATCAAAGGAATCAGACCGCCACCCAGATAAGAGCCCACCGGAAGCACCCAGGGCCCCCTTATCCGCCAACGAGAAAAGCTCCCCCTGGCCATCTCCTGCCGCAACCGGTCATCTAAGGGCTACAACTTCGTCTCCTTAATCAAGAAAATATCCGCACCAGCATATCTCACTGGATTCCTCACCCCAAGCCATTTACCGGGGAAGCCCAAGCCCCTCGCATTCAAAGACAGGATCTTCATTTATAAACCTGATGCACCATCTTCGTAGGGGGAATCAACCCCAGCCGCCGCACAATATCCCTATCAAGCGCTGCGAATCGATTCTGAATCTGCAATGGGCTGCCAGTACCCTGATGCGATGACATGGCCGTGAATTCGACCACCAAGGAAGCCCTCAGCGCAGCCCTCTCCAAGGAAGCCCTCAGCGCAACCCTCTGCACCTTCCCCGACCTCTTACGGGCGCCCCCCCCCTCACATAAGCCAGGCCGAACCTCCGCGGCCCCAGACCAACCCCCTCCTTGACCAGCGCCTCGGACACATGCCCGCCAACCACGCCTTCAACTTCCAATGCAACAGGACGAGGTCGTCCCCCGGTGCCAACCTCAGAGACATCTCCGCACACCACAGCCGGACCCTCCTCCCTCTCCCAGGAAGCACCCTCCCTCACCTCCCTTCGCGGCTTGGCGACCCCGCCCCCGCCCCCGCCTGCTCCGAGCTCCCCCCCTTCCGAAATCACAGGACCCAAAGCGGGCGGAGGCCTCTCTAGCTCCAAACCACGCAGCTGCTCGAACCCCTTCCGCCCTCCAGACCTTTCCCCGGCAACCGCCTTCTCACCAAGGTCTGCGCAACCCCTGCCACGCCCCCCCTCGAAACCCAACCCGACGTACAACCCGAACAATCCCCACCTGGACCCCTCGCTCGCGATCCGGATCCAAATTGGCAAACCCGACCCAAATGCCCGACAAGCCGCCATAACCTCGAAAATGGATCCGCTTCGAGTCCGCACCAGAGTCCCGCATCTCCACCTGAGGCAAACCAGAGAAGGCCCCACCAGCACTCGAAGCAATGCCACCATCGACCGCTACACGCCAAGGGAGACAGAGGCACCTTCCTCGAAGCGCCCACCGCGGATACAGTGTCGAAACAAATCCCCTCCGTCGGGAGCCATGCCAGCCTCGGACGCTGCCCCCCTCGGAAAGTCGCGCCTGCACTGGAAGCCGAGGCAGCTCCGCCTGCGAATAATGGGCTAATCTTTAAACCCACACTCATGTGCTAATCTATAAGCTATGTAGACAATAACACGATCACATGACTCGTTACTTTGTTCCGAGAGGCTATGCCAAGTCCTTTTACATATTTGCTTATCTATTGGTGACAATGCTTACATCCGATGCGAATGTTTCATCTTATGCAACCAATATCCAATCTTGTTAATGCAGTTATAGTGCATTGCATCTTGCTAATTTTAGCCTTTGACACAACAACTCAACGATTATTATAAGTAATACGAGATTTCTATTATCCTTATCAGAATACCCTTATGTCTAGAGATTTCTATCTCCTTTGGCTAACACATAGTTTTAAGTCTTTTTAAGGTGTTTGCAGATAAGACTTTGAGATTGTTATCTCTAAAGTCTTAGGTCCTTGAAGATATTTTTATTACTACAATTAAGTATTTTATCTTCATAATCAGATTGATAACAATTTACCACTCCCAATAACTATACAGGATTATTGATAATAGTTCTCCATAATTGAATTTTGTACACATTTGGCATACACTGTGCTTCATGTAGTTGATGCACAAGGGCATGCATCTTTTAGCACTCACATCCTCAACACTTTGATGTGTTATTCCTTTAGATACGTCAGTACTATATGTTAAGGGAAAGAAGTCTTCCTTTGGATATGTCCAAGGAGTACCCTTGATGTGACAATACCAATGGCTTCTTTTCTTTGCTTCTGAATAAAATCATAACTAATACTTAAGAGGCATCCACGAGATCTATCTCAAAGATATGAGACAACCATATTATAAACACTTTCTATCATCCTTATGTCATTCCAAATCATTAGGATTTCATCTATATTTAATACAATGAACACAATAACAGTCACGCTAAGCTTGACATGGTTCATCAAGATTCTGTTTGAAATCATAACCTTTATAATCTCATCAAATCTGATATTTCAATAGTGAGAAGCTTTGTTTGAGCCCATAGATGGAGTTCCAGAGCTCACATACTTTGCCTTTCTCAACTATGAAACCCTGGGTTACTTTATATGAATATCCTCGTCGAGGTATTCATTGAGGAATTTAATGTTGACTTCTATCTTATAGATGTCATAGTTAAATTGTGTAGTATAGTGAGTAAATTTTCTAAGGATATTTACACCCATAACCCTGTATAGTTTTGTATTTATGTACGTAACCTCGATAATCCATAATCACACAAGAAACCCCAAATAGTCACTATTTCACACTCATAAGTCATAACCCTCTGTTAGTTTTTTCCATTAAGCCAAGCAAACCAATGGGTTAATCTAACTTACGGTCTATCTAACAACTATTAAAAAAATTCCAAAAAAACCCTAACCCCCTCTCCCTTTCTCCTTCAACATCCTACCCCTCCCTCTAGCCCCTTCACCCATCCACCGCCCCAAGTCCCCTCCCCTCTAGCACCTTTTCCGTCCGAAGCCCTCTCCCCCCTCTGATCGAAGCCCCTTACCCTCCAGTCCCTCCGTCCGAAGCTGCCTTCACTTTGCCTGAAGCTTCCTCCCCTTCGCCCCTTCGCTAGAAGGCCCCTCCCCTCCAACCCCTCCGCCCGAAGCTTTCTCCCATTGGCCCCTCAGATCAAAGCCCCCTCCCCTCCCACCATGCCCTAAGCCCCCTCCCCTCCAACCCCTTCGTCCGAAGCCGCCTCCCCGCCCCTTCGCCTGAAGCCACTTCCCCTTTAGCCCGTCTGCATGAAGCCCCCTACCCTTTGCCCCTCCGCCCGAAGCCCCCTCCTTGGTCTCCCTCTTCCTGCACAACAACAAAAGAACAACAACAACCTCCCTCCACTATCGCTCAATCAACCTCCTCTGCCACCCAATCACCATCGATCATTTCCTCTCATCCATCGTCACTGGCTTATTCTCATTGCCATCTATCCATGAAGGAAAAAAGCATTGGATGGTATCTTTTACAAATGCAATTGAATTCAAAGGGGGAAAAATGGTAAAAATCGACAGATTTTGTCACAAATAAAGAATGGATGGAATTTAACACATGGTTATGTCATGTATAAGTTACCAACTATTTGGAATTCCTCGTGTATTTATAGATTATCGAGGGTTACATACATAATTACAAAAATATACATGGTTATGAGTGTAAATATCCCATTTTCTAATGGGTATAAGCGTGGTTACGAGAGAGCAAGTCTCATCGCAAGCGATGTCTTCTCTCTGTGTGTGGCCCTTGGCTACGACTATGAGCCAACTTTCAAGGTCTTTACCTTCTCACCAGATTTCCTTTTTCTCTTGAAGATCACTTAGATCCAATAGGTTCAACTCCTTTAGTTGGATCCTCGAGGATCTAACCCAACACTTGTGCATGAAGTCTACTTTAGACTTTATTGCTAACATTAATCTCTTCATGTCATGATCCTCAAATGCTTCATCATATTAAATTTGATCATTATGAAACTTCTCTGACACATGGAGTCCATGTTTTCTAGGTGTTCTCACCACCCTCCAATTGATTTGAAGAGTTATGAGTGTTTCATCTTTAATTACATGAGTATTTCATCTTTAATTATCCTTTTAGTTTCTGGTTTAGGGATCTCATTATCCTTTCACTTTATGGTTGACTAAACAAGTCTAGGTCTTTTACTATATTAATAATATATAATTGGTAGATCAATATCATGAATTGTTTGTTGAGGATTTATTTGGCATAAAGATTGTAATAGTCATTTGTTGGCTTCATAAGAGAATGGTATTAATATTCTAACATTTTGTGTTTCAAAACTCTTTTATAAGGTCATGAGAATTTGATTAGATATTGATATGGCTTAAGAATATTACACACTAACTCTTAACAAGTAGTGAACTTAGATATGTATATATATATATACTTGGGGTTCAATCGATTTATGGTTTTATTTAGTAATTCAGAAAATTCTCCTCTCTAAAACAGAAACATGAAAGATACATGCACACTGAACAACTATTGTCTTAGTGCACGCCCACATACTTGTAACATTACTTAACATATAATGTATGACATATTTTAGAAATATGTATAATTTCCTCATGTGATGCATGATAAGTTTTATGATGACAATAAGTATAGATTAATCATCACACGATAATTTGTTAATATTGCCTACAAAGTAAAATATGCATTTAACAAAAGAAGTTGTAATGCATTACCAGTTTGATGTTAAGCATAAACATATAGTAAATAGTTACCTTGTTAGTTTTCTTCCTGTCAAAATCATGAGTTCCTATTTAGATCTATCTACTGTTGTCGATGTTATCTTACGACTTCCATATGTATATAGAAATTCTCCAATATCATACATAGTAGACGACTTTGTAACCAACCACATATTGCCTCAATGGTAAGTTACGTGTGTAATGAAGCATGTATAAGAACCAACAATAGTGCTATGTAATTGGTAAATGTTGAGTACCCTGAATCCTAACAACTCAGATAACTTGAGGTAATTGTGTTCCACAACTTCAATACTCCCATTGGGTGGGTGAAACCTCTCATCCAAAATGATGATTTTGTCGCCCCTTCAACAATCCTAGGGGTGAGGCAAATAAGAGTCAGCTGAGTATAATATTAACCCTTCCAACACCATATTCGTCAAACTCGAACTCACTAAAGTACCTATGGTTCGTCACTTGGCCTGTTTCTACTTCATTTTTTAATAGAATTAAAACAAATGGCGGATATGATGGGGAATGCAGACTGAAATTTCCAGTAGATAGTGGTTTTTTTTAAAAAAAAGAGGACATGGAACCCGTTCTCACAAACCTAATAAATAAACAATCAGAAGGAAAAGAAAGCTCAAGATAAACCCAATTCTAAAGAATAAGATCCCTTACCACACTTCCCACCATATGTTACACAAGAAAAGAACATAATTATAGGATCTAATTGTGTATAAAATCATGCATGACGACAATAGGATGGAGATAGGAATGTACCAAATGAGAAAATCCTCAAGAGACTTCCAGCAGTCGAGGTGGACATATCAAGGAGCAGAAATTCATTGTTGTTCTTGCAGTAGTAGCAACGATTAATTGTTGGTTTGAGGATGCTTCTTGCTGCAGCAGTGGTGGCTAATTGCAGCCGCTTCCAGGAGGAAAAGAAGAGAGTTCAACAGGTGCTGCAACTGTAGTTTGGTGAGAAAGAGAGCAGGGGCACTCCCACTTCTCTTGCTTTGGAATTTGGAGCAAGAGAGACGATTTGGGGGAGAGAAATGGAATGGGAAAGGGAGAGATTACAGCTTGGATTTGAAGAAGGATTGCAGAGAATTAAGAGGGCTATTCTGATTTAAATTAGGAGGGGAAACCTTCTTTGGTTGATAAGTGGAGATAGGAAACATCCAAGTGGAAATGAGAAAAAAATGATTGCTGCCCCTGCCTGTACTATCATACAGACTTTAGTTTTTTTTGAACCGAGCAGACTGTGTAGCATAAATTAAATTAATTTTTTTAAAACTCTCTTTACTTGACAAACCTGAAGTTGACCGTATTCATGTTTCGAGCATCGGATTTTGACACGCAAATATCTCGATTTCATCGTCCCAAAACGACGATCAATATGAGTATAATATTGATATACTTTTGATCGGGTTTGGATGCCCGAGATTTTTGAGATGCAGTTTTGGTTTTGGGTTAAATTTTGTGATTTAAAAATATCAAACGACATCCGATTGATGAACGGTCGATTCTGTTGGTCTTATTTCGTTGAATTGGATTTTTACGCGGTCTCGATTTGTTTCGCAGTTTCCGAATTCACTTTGCTACTTTTTCGTGACACGTATTACGATGCGACAGATTTCTGGTCGTTTTTGACTGAACGACTTTTAATTCATGATCAATTGATTGATTTAAGTTATTTAATGTTGATTAATAACTTTATTGAGTTGACTTAAAAAAAATAACTTTATTGAGTTATACGGAGCCTAATCAGGTCGGGTTTGGGTTTGTGCAGATCCATAGGTTACAAATATAAAAACCTCAAAGGCAGTCTCGTCATCGAGACTCAAGTCAAGGTCACTTCGCATCTTGCTTGGATTTTATATATCCCTAAAATATCAAAGGGTTTTGAACCCATAAAACCTCAAAGGGAGAACATGCCATATTCTTTTAACATATTATAATTACATGGGCGTGTTTCGATAATTACCTTAGAAAAGTTTCTATGTATCTTGCCCGCATGTCGGCTTCGATCTCCCATCTCGCTTCTTCAACGTCGTGTCGGTGCCACAACACCTTCACCAATGGAATCTCCTCATAAGTCAAGTCTGGCCCATGTCGAGATTCTTGTAACTGATGATGTGTCGAGCGTTACACACATACTTCCTCAGATTGAATACATGAAAAACTTCATGAATGTCTTAAAGATGTGGAGGAAGGGATACTCGATAGGCCAGCCTCCCTACTTTAGCAAGGATATTGAACGGTCCTACATATCGTGACGTCAACTTGCCACGAACGTCAAATCTCGGTATTCCCTTCATGGGAGATACACAGAGAAATACCCAATATCCCTCCTGTAATTTACAGGAATGTCATTAGTATGATTTTAAATTAAATTTGTAAAAGGAGTAAGAGAAGAGGATTGGATACTTGAAACTCCAACTCTCTCCTCCGACGATCTACATAGATCTTCTGGCGGCTCTGCACCGTCAGAAGCCTTTGTCTCACAAGATCAACAACTCTCGCAGTCTCCTCCAAGAGATATATAGAGTAGAGAACATGATCTCCTACCTCATGTCAACTGAGAGGTGTGAGGCATATTCTCCTGTATAGGACTTCGAATGGTTCCATGCTGATACTGGAATGATAGCTGTTGTTCTACGTGAATTCGACCAAAGGCAAATAGATTTTTCAGGACCCTTTCCACTCCAAAGTACATGCGCGAAGCAAATCCTCTAGTGTCTGAATGGTGCGTTCACTCTGTCCGTTTGTCTGCGGATGGTATGCATAACTTATCTTCAGCTCTGTCTGTAGTGCTGTCATGAATTGATGCGAATAGTGCAATGTAAATTGTGAGTTCCTGTCAGACACCACGTCGCGTGGTATACCATTAAATCTGATGATATTATGCACATATAACCTGGACAATCTGGATGGTGTATACGTCATGCTAACAGGTATGAAATGGGATGACTTGGTCAACCTGTCGACAACGACCCGAATAGAGTCATGGTTACTTGGTGTCTTCGGCAGACCTGTGACAAAATCCATAGAAATACTCTCCCACTCCTCTCGGGAATGGGAAGAAATTGCAATACTTGATGGTCTCTTGTGCTCGTCCTTAACCATCTGACAGGTTATGCATCTGCTAACATGTTGCGCCACATCACGCACGCTTCATTCCATCCTACCAGAAATGTTGACGCAGATCACAATGCATCTTGGTACTACCTGGATATATATATATATCGTGAACTGTGTGCCTCATCGAGAATATCTCTGTGCAACTGCTCGTCGTTGGAAATTCCTTTGGTCGATCTTGCGGAGGAGAGGATTCCCGGAGATTTGGATAACTTGGATGAAACGTCGTGTGACGACGTCCTCTTTTTCGGTCAGGCCACCCGGAGGGTGGATTCTTCCAGCCTCGTAGGGGCATGCGTCAAGGCTGCCCCCTTGCTCCCCTACTCTTTGTTATTGCTGTGGATGTCCTTGTGCGCATTGTGCTCCGTGTGGTTGATTGCGGTTTCTCAGCTGGTTTCTCTAGGGACGCCTTGTCGATCCCGCTACTGCAATACGCTGATGATACTATCTTCTTCATTGAGGGGGGCGCGGCGGCGACCTCGGGCATGGCCGTGGCCTTTGATCTTTTCAGCGAGCTGTCCGGTCTCTTCAAGAATGTAGATAAGTCAAAGGTCATTCCGTTTGGCCTCTCTGTGGAGGAGGCGGACGCTTGTGGCCAAGCCTTAGGGTCGGAGTGCGGATCCCTTTCGATAGACTATCGTGGGATGCCCCTCACGGTGGGAAGAACTAAACAACGGGATTGGCTCAAGGTGGTTGAGAAGCTTGAGGTAAGGTTGGCGGGCTGGAAGTCGGCCATTCTCTCTAGAGGAGGGCGCCTGGTCCTCTTGAAGGCGGTTCTTTCCTCTATCCCGGTTTACTTCTTGTCCAATCGTCGCTTGCCGAAGGGGATCCGTAACCGTCTAGAGAATCTTATGCGTAGATTCTTGTGGGGCAAGCATGGGGAGGACTCGGGAGGGATTCACCTTGTTGAGTGGGATCAGATTGCGCTCCCCAAGAAGGCGGGGGGGGGGGTGGCTGCGGGTCCGGAGGCTAGATCTAATGAACGAGGCTCTGCTACTTAAGTGGGCAAGCAGGATATGGGGCCCTGGGAAGGACCTCTGTAACAACGTGCTGCGCGAAATTTACGGTGTTCGCAATGCGCCTTCAAGCCCTCTTACTAATGTTGTTTCTCCTACGCCGTTTTGGAAGGGGATGATGGAGGTCTTCTCCCGATAAATCTCGCTGTTTAGGTCGGTTCTTGGCAATGGCGAAACCTTCGCCTTTTGGATTGATGATTGGACCGGGGGGGGGGATGTGCACGCGGTTTCCACGCCTTTATGCTCTAGCGGCTGAGAAGGATGCGATGGTTGCGTCTTGCTAGTCGGATGGTTGTTGGTTCCCTGCCTTCTCCTCTATTTTCTCGGACCAGAGACTCGAAGATTTTCTTTTGATGCTGGATTCTATCAAGGAGTTGGGCTGCCCCTCGGTGGGGAGGGATCATTGGGGGTGTCGTTTGGGGCCATTCTCGGTTAGAAAGGCGTTTTGAGCGATCTGCAGGCATCCCCCATCTCGCTCAGAGGAGCTGGTGCATGACTGCGCCTTTTTTTTGGAGTCTTGGCCTTCCTGAGCGGATTGGTTTCTTCCTGTGGTTGTTCCGCAGACAAAGGTTGATGACGAGGGATCGGTGTGCTAGGCTTCTGGGCTCTGTATCTGACAGGTGTCTCATGTATGAGGAGGCGATTGAGTCGCTGGAACATCTGTTCTTCAAGTGCCCTAAGACGCTGTTGGTCTGGGGGGAGGCGAGGCTGGCTTGGTTATGCACGGCGGACTTGGCCTCTTTTTGCAATTCCTTGATTGCCAACAGGAGCATGGTGCGATGTGAGCTTCTCAGTCCTATTGCCATTCTGTGGGCCTTGTGGCTGGCAGGAATGCTGTCCTCTTTTCTGGGCAGAGGTTCTACAAGGAAAATGTGGGGGTGCAGGTTGCGAGGTTGGCTGATGAGTGGGATTTGTAGTTCCTTGTCTGTGTTCCTGCTCCCTTTTTGTCTTTTCCCCTCTTAATTAATTAATTAGTAATTGGGGTGAACACCATCGAGTGTATCCCCCCTTTTTTGGCTTCAAAAAAAAACTGCTCGTCGTTGGACACAACGACCCGTCCTGCCTTCCATAAAATAGACCCCGCCACAATTACGTGCCTGATGGAAGTGCAAGAATGAGCGTTGTAGTTAACCTCTCCTTCAGTATCCTGAAGGTCTGCTCGTATGCATCATCCCAAATGAATGAAACTCCCTTTTACGTCAATCGTGTAAGAGGGTAAACAATGCGTGAAATTCCGCTGACATCCGTGAAAATCCACTGACATCATCTGTAATAACCCGCTAGCCCAAGGAAGCTCCGAATCTGAGTAATTTGTTGGAAATGCGAGCCCACGGCGAGCCATTATGAAATAAATGTTATTGCGAATATCATTCCCTGATCTGAGATGAAGAATGAATAATTTGCATAATAGGTTCCTTAGTACAATTAGGGTTATGTACCATGGCCATCTTGATGATCATACAACTGTTGATTCAATTATTGAATCATAGAGATTGGTGCTTGGATAAATATCTAAAGAGTTAGATTGAGGACTCATCAAGCACCGTCAAATGATTGTTAAGAGATGATCTCCAGCCTGAGTAGGAGATGGCAATCCTTTCTCAGTTAGGCTGATATCTGACCGACCTCTTGATGCAGGTCCTCTGCATACGAATAGAGATTCGGAGGTGTCAGATTAGTTAGGTCAAAGAGTTGACTTGACGAGATCGAGATAACCAAAGTCCTATATCATATGCTGTCACGATACATGCACGCATCCTCTGACCGGAGACAGATGTGTTACTATATGTCTGAGTATGTACATTTGGCAGACCAATAGGTTGATGACCTAACCAAGGTTTATACACCGGCGTCCTGGTGTGCATATAAGGGCATATGAGTAATACGATCTCTCAAAGGGATCATACATGTTCATGTATTGAACCGGAAGGCATGAACTCACTTATGAGATATTGGGAAGAATCAAATTTCGTGCGCACGGTCGTCTCGCGTTGGAAGCTTGAATTAATTTGTAGGTTTGATATATACTTTTGGAAAGTATATGATCAAGACCTAGGTATGATATATGCTTTTGGAAAGTATATGATCGATACCGACTCCCAATGATCGAATGAGAAACTTACTGAAAAAACCATGAAGTAGACAGTATAAAGTTAATCCAATACTTCGGGTTTAATCTGAGTCATCCAGTATGCAGGATGTACAGGTATTGGGAATACCTGAGGGTGATGTGATCATAAACGATTGTATAACCATGACATTTCCATTCCTAGAGAGTGATGAAACGGGTCTGGATTTTAGTGTCTCCTCTCAGTAGAGAAGTAATCTGATCTTAGTCCAAATATTGGACATTGATCTGAATATGATTCAGATGTAATGAGAAGATTAGATTTGCGGTCTTGATTTAATCATGCATCTATGGGAGGCCCGCGATCTGGATTTGAGATATGATCTCAATATCTAAGTCACTATACATGAAACAATACAATCGTCCTGTCCTTATCTCCAAGTATTCGCGGAGAAAGCGCATTATCCTTGAAAGGGTTCAGGATAATTTCATTGTTGATATTATGTATCCGAGCATTGAGAAAATGGATAATTAAATGTGATTTAATTATCTTGAGTAATATGAATTTGATTCATGTTATAAAGAGAGTTATCTAAGATAATTGAATGTGATTTAATTATCAAAGATATGCATAATATGAATGTGATTCATATTATTTGGGCACATGAGAATAAAGATCGAAGATGATTAAATGTGATTTAATTATCATGGATATGAATAATGTGGATAGCAATATCCATATTAGTCATGTATATTATAAATGTGATTTATAATATATAAGAGAGAGCTATTTGTAAATTACATTTGTTAATTAAATGTTGATGTGAATTGGATTCACATTGGACATTAACTTGAAAATGTAATTTACATTTTATTTTGTGTTGTAAATGTGATTCACAAATTTCCAATGGCATGATTGCAATGTTCACAAAATAAATTGGATTTATTTTTGTGAAATAATTTGCAACAAAAGTTGTTGCAAATATTGGAGAGAATCATGAGATAATGAAATCTCATGTAATATAGAAAGGAGGCTCCCTTCCTAATAAGGAGAGGGGACTACCACCAAGTCCTTATAGGACTCATGGCCGTCCTCCCCCCTTTATGGAAGAAGGCTTGCCTCCTTCCTATTTCTTCAATGGAGATTGATTTGATATAAATCAAATTATATTTATTATATATTTGATTTTTATTAAATTAATTATTGTTGGTTTTCACCAACAAAATCTTAGCCATTGAAAGAAACACAAATCAATGAGAGCCATTGGATTTATGTTGTCCCATGGATTGAGATCCATGGATCTCAAAATGTTATAAAAGAAGAGGCACCCCTTTGCTCTTCTTTACACTACAAGTGAGACAACAACTCTCTCTCTCTCTCTCTCTTTCTCTCTACACGTCTACTTTTTCTCTCCCTGTCATGTGGCCATCCACCTTGGATGTCCTAGAGAGGTTCTCCATCGCCGCAGCGTCGTCGTTATGCTGCCCGATCGTTTGCTCGTGGATCTCCGTCTCTTTCGGTACGCCTCGCTCGTGAAGAAGACATCGGATCTCGTATGTAGAGATCAGGAGATCCGTCGCTTGGATCATCAACATAGATTGCGAGAAGCACGCGGTTCATCCTCGTGCTCGCAAGCATCTCCTCCGTCGGATCGGACTTGAGACAAGAGGTCTCTTTGTTTAGAGACTCGATCGCAACCACGCTTCAAGAGGTAATCCTATTACTTGTTTGTGGTTTAAACGAAACGATCCGAGAAGTGTTCTTGGATCATATGGTTTCGTCGCATGAAAAATTTTAATTTCCGCTGCATAGAACAACTAGTCCGACTAGTCGTTCTTTGTCGTATTCGATATGACGCTCACGCTTCCGTGATGCGCTTGAGGATCTAACCATATCCTTCAAGTGGTATCAGAGTCTTAGGTCGGTGTTTTTGGATACGATCCATTAACCGAGGACGACTTAGGTTCATTAGGGTTTGCGAAAGTTTTCTTGCATTTCATTTTCGCATCTCTATTTTGATATTATTTTCGACACTGTTTAAATTGTTTAAACACGAAAATAAAAATTGGATTTTGTTCCCCATTAAATAAGGAAATCGTAGGATCTAAGTTTACGTGATTACGATTCCGTTTGCTCAAGTTATGCTCATTTTAGTGAACATGTATCCATAGTTTCGGGGACTGCGAATCTCAACATAATTAAAGAGTTAATTACGAATTTGAAATGCCTTGAAATGCATGCAAATCACTTAGGTTCTGTTGTAAAACATATTAACAAACTTTAGGAACTTACTTTGCTTAATTTGGATTTAAATTGATTGAGATATGGTATTTTTAGTAAGTGAGGGTCACTGCTGGAAATACTTTCCTAATCAAGAACCTAGTGATTGTCATTTACTCAATTAGTGAAATTAAATTGTTTAATTTCCTGGAATAATTGTGCATAAATATTTGTGAAATATTTGATGATAATTACTCCCTTAAATGATATTCCCTTAACCAAAATTTGATTAGATGTGATCTAGATCACTAATTGGTTACATGATCTACAAGATCTTCATTCCAATAAACATGTTGCTTGAATAGGATTTGGGATTTGTTTAGCAAATCTCATTATAATGTTAATCAAAATTGTTTTGATTATTACTATATGGTATTATTTCGGTTGAAGAACCGATGATCATCTCAAATGCAAATTGATCTATTGAGCATTATCCTTTCCTGAGGTGGATATGGTGTCTAGTCGGAGGGCATTGGGGTAGCGGGTTGCAACGTATGTGGTCTGTCCCACTCTCGTCGGTACTGGCCATGACAACGGGTAGGGTTAGTATAATGCTTAAGAAATCTTGATGTATTTCTAATTATTAAAATTCAAAATAATACGTATTTGAGATAATACCATAATTCAAGTAACAATTAAAAATATTTGTTGGATATTAATCATATCATTAATTTAATATGATTAGATTAATTGGAATCCAATTAAAATTAAAACACTCTATTATGAATAGAGATGTTATTTCCCTTGGAAGAATTAATCATAATGAATATGATTCATAATGATTAATTAGAATTTGAATATGATATGGAGGATCACATAAGTGACATCCATGGTCTCCCGTCAAGGCGGAGGGTTCTGTCGTCAGAGATTGTATGCAGGAGACGTCTGTCCGAAGTGACAGCTCCTGTATGCAAGCGCATCTGGATCGGGCTCTTTGCTTCTCGAAAGAGTAAGGACGTATGCGTAATGACCCCAATATCGGGTCCTCATATTATTGGGGCGATATTGGATTGCGCATAGCGAATTGTATTCCTGTTGACGGTTGGTTCAATTAATGACGGGTCAACATCGCCTTAGGGGTGGTGGGCCCAGGTGTTAAAGACCGAATTGAGAGATGCAAGTTGGACTTGCAAGGCGGAATGTGTTCCCGTTTCTTTTTATCCGAGTTGTAAGTTCTCGTATTATTGGGATGCAACAAAGATAAGGAAGGAGATCCCAGATCTTGCTTGAGATATAATGGTAAGTATATCTCTTACATTGAAAGTGATTAAGGGAATGAACTTTCAGTGTTGACAAGGCAAGACAACTTTGATATAAAAATTCCTAAATCAAAGTAAAATATGTAGATATATATAAATATGTACACTTATGCAAATTTCTTATTTCAGATAATCCTTCATTAAACCCACTCAATGTTATACTCAATAATAATCAGTAAAATATCGTGGATTGAACTCATGATACAGATATTGTGCTTGCAGTTGGACACATAATGTATGTGATTGCAATATGCAAGGCTCCTCATACTAATGAGGAATGACAATTAAATAGATAATAGGACTACAACCCTAGGGTTTGTATGTCTCTATAGTCTTAATCTCTCATCGGATGTACTTTGGAAGTGACATGTCAATGATGATCACAGTTGTCAAGTAATCCTTATAAAATCAATGAAGATATTCTGACATACATATGTGCTCTTGACATTTATCATGAATGAGATGGTTTACTGCATCATGCAGAGTGGTGGCTCTATAAGAGATGATGTATTCAAATTGTTTGAGTATCTACCTGAATAAATGTTTTAAGAGTATATGATGAGTGTCATCATTCTACTGTCTATACTCTAGTCATTCCTGAAGCTTCATAATATTCATATTGTATAAATTTAATGAAGCATGTATAAATGTTGAAATGCTCTTACATTGAATTCTTTTGAATTTAACATAAGAGATCCTTAGTCTTTTGGAATGGTTGTTCATAGATAAAGGGAGCGTAGTGGAAGCATGGGTTGGACCCAAGTAAGAAGTATAGTCAAAGAGTTGACTGTAATTCTGTAACTTCCATATGACATCCAAAGAGTTGGATGAATGCCAATACTGTAATAAGTTGATGTGTTGATAGTATGACTATCAAGTCTTTCTAGAATCCTTAGAGAAGGACTTGGATATAGCATCATAATAATCTACATATAATCATTGACTTTGACTTACTTATTTGATAAGATAAAGTCTAATAATTGTATCTCAATCTTCTAACAACACTTGCAATAGGTTGCATATATTTTAGAAGATTGGAAAAATTTGATCCTAAGGTTTATAGTTATCCACATGGATATTGATGTAATTGTTGCAACAATCTCTGTTGGATTGATAAACTTGTTAATTTCAGTGGGAGAGCCCTTAGTCTTAGAGAATGTCTCTATGACCTAGATATTAGAATACACTTATTGTTTATTTCTAAATGTTGGAAATAAACATGAATTCTGTAATAAATCTATCATAAAGAGTTATGATGGAGATTTCAGATATAATCTAAGATATAGTGGACTCCACTAAATTAGAAAATTAATGAATGGTTCATTAACATTTCTAAATACTGAAATTAAACCTCAAGATCAATAGGAGGATGAAGATCATTTGACAATGATCTACCATCAAGCCTTGGACACTTGTCTATTGATTTGAACAATAGACTAGTAAGAGATGAAACTTTACAATATCAAAAATTTCAAAAACTTACATACTTATGAATATTGTATTCAAAGTAAAATGTCCAATACACCCTTCTTAGAGAAATGTGTAAGATGTCAAGGTATTCAAGATCTAATACATATTGATGTATGTGGATTATCTATATCAGAATAAACATTATGGATATGTGATATCTGTTAATGATTATTGGTGATATAAGATTTCTTCCCTTCACCATTAGAAAGCTTTGAAATGTTCAAAGATTTCATAATTTTGGTTTGGAACCAAAGTCTGAAGGAAGATGGAAACGAATTTGGTCTAATCTAGGTAATCAGTGTTGGACATACGAGCCCACGGCGAGCCATTATGCGATAAATGTTATTGCGAATATCATTCCCTGATCTGAAATGAAGAATGAATAATTTGCATAATAAGTCCCTTAGTGCAATTAGGGTTATGTACCATGGCCATCTTGATGATCATACATCTGTTGATTCAATTGTTGAATCATAGAGGCTGGTGCTTGGATGAATATCTAAAGAGTTAGATTGAGGACTTATCAAGCACCGTCATATGATCGTTAAGAGATGATCTCCAGCCTGAGTAGGAGATGGCAATCCTTATCTCTAAAGGCTGATATCTGACCGACCTCTTGATGCAGGTCCTTTGCATAGGAATAGAGATTCAGAGGTGTCAGATTAGTTAGGTCAAAGAGTTGACTTGACGAGATCGAGATAACCAAAGTCCTATATCGTATGCTGTCACGATACATGCACGCATCCTCTGACCGGAGACAGATGTGTTACTATATGTCTGAGTATGTACATTTGGCAGTCCAATAGGTTGATGACCTAACCAAGGTCTATACACCGACGCTCTGGTGTGCATATAAGGGCATATGAGTAATACGATCTCTCAAAGGGATCATGCAGGTTCAATTACTGAACCGGAAGACATGAGCTCACTCATGAGATATTGGGAAGAATCAAATTCCGTGCGCACGGTCGTCTCGCTTTGGAAGCTTGACTGAATTTGTAGGTTTGATATATACTTTTGGAAAGTATATGATCAAAACCTAGGTATGATATATGCTTTTGGAAAGTATATGATCGATACCGACTCCCAATGATCGAATGAGAAACTTACTGATAAAACCATGAAGTAGACAGTATAAAGTTAATCCAATACTTCGGGTTTAATCCGAGTCATCCAGTATGCAGGATGTACAGGTATTGGGAATACCTGAGGGTGATGTGATCATAAATGATTGTATAACCATGACGCTTCCATTCCTAGGGAGTGATGAAACAGGTCTGGATTTTAGTGACTCCTCTCAGTAGAGAAGTAATCTGGTCTTGATCCCAAATGTTGGACATTCATCTGAATGTGATTCACAACAACAACAACAAAGCCTTTTCCCACAATTAAGTAGGGTCGGCTACATGGATTCTTCGCCTCCATTCAGATCTATCTTGGGTCAATCTCGGATTTATATCCAAAAAACTAAGATCCCTTTGTATAGTCTCTTTCCAACAATTCTTGGGCCGTCCTCGCCCTCTCTTAGCCGTCTCAACATCCCAACACTCGCATCTCCTAACCGGTGCTTCAGTTGACCTTCTTTGCAAATGACCAAACCATCTTAAGCGGTTTTCTCGCATCTTTGAATGTGATTCAGATGCAATAAAAAGATTAGATTTGCGGTCTTGATTTAATCAAGCATCTATGGGAGGCCCGCGATCTGGTTTTGAGATATGATCTCAATATCTAAGTCACTATACGCGGAACAATACAATCGCCCTGCCCTTATCTCCAAGTATCCGTGGAGAAAGCGCATTATCCTCGAAAGGGTTCAGGATAATTTCATTGTTGATATTATGTATCCGAGCATTAAGAAAATATATAATTAAATGTGATTTAATTATCATGAGTAATATGAATTCGATTCATATTATAAAGAGAGTTATCTTAGATAATTAAATGAGATTTGATTATTAAAGATGTGAATAATGTGAATGCTATTCATATTATTTGGGCACACGAGAATAGAGATCCAAGATGATTTAATGTGATTTATTATCATGGATATAAATAATGTGGATAGCAATATCCATATTAGTCATATATATTATAAATGTGATTTATAATATATTAGAGAGAGCTATTTGTAATTTATATTTGTTAATTAAATGTTGATGTGAATTGGATTCACATTGGACAATTAATTGAAAATGTAATTCACATTTTATTTTGGGTTGTGAATATGATTCACAATTTTCCAATGGCAAGATTGCAATATTCACAAAATAATTATCAATTATTTTTGTAGAATAATTTACAACAAGTGTTGTAGATCTTGAAGATTTTCATGGAATAATGTAATCTCATGAGATTGCATGAGATTGCCACCAAATCCAATATTATGGAAGGAGGCAATCTTCATTCCATAATCTCCATGCTTGATTGATTTAATTTGGGATTGATTTATATTGATTTATCAATATAGATTTAATCTAAATTAAATTAATTGTTGTTGGTTTTTTCCAACACAAATCTTAACAATTAAAAGAAACACAAATCAATGAGAGCTATTGGATTTGTGTTGCCCATGGATTGAGATCCATGGATCCCAAAATATTATAAAAGGAGAGGCACCCTGTTGCTCTTCTTGACACAATGCTTGAGAAGCATCTCTCTCTCTCTTCTCTACACGACAACCCTCTCTCTCTCTCCCTCTCATGGCCGTACACCATGGATGCCCTAGAGAGGTTCTCCATCGCCGTAGCATCGTCGTTATACTGCCCGATCGTTTGCTCGTGGATCTCCGTCTCTTTCGGTGCGCCTCGCTCGTGAAGAAGACGACGGATCTCGTGTGTCGAGATCAGGAGATCCACCACTTGGATCATCAACATGGATTGCGATAAGCACGCGGTTCATCCCCGCGCTCGCAAGCGTCTCCTCCGTCGGATCGGACTTGAGACAGGAGGTCTCTTCGTTTAGAGACTCGATCACAACCACGCTTCAAGAGGTAACCCTAATACTTGTTTGTTGTTTAGACGAAATGATCCGATAAGTGTTCTTGGATCATGTGGTTTCGTCACATGAAAATTTTTTAATTTCCGCTGCATAGAACAACTAGTACGACTAGTCGTTCTTCGTCGTATTCGATACGATGCTCACGCTTCCGTGATGCGCTTGAGGATTATACCATATCCTTCAATCAGTACCTATTAGATGAATTCATGATATACCTTATGGAGAAAGGAATATCATTCCTATCTCACTCCTCCTAATGAACCTAAACTCAATAGAGTTGTAGAGAGATACAATTGGATCATGTGTGACATGATTTGATCAATGATGAAATTTAGCATAATTTCCTCGTAGTTTCCAGGTATATATGTAGTAGAGACTACATTATATATCCTTAATAAAATTCCATGCAAATAAGCTGGAATCGAGCACTAGAAAGTGCTACTTCATTAGGAAAATAAAGGATGGTATTGGATACCTACTTTATAACCTTGAGATTCTTAAAAGATCTCATCTCTAAGGATATGATTCTTAGAGGATGACTCTATTGAGGATAAAGAAGAAAATAAAGTGTAGGAACTCATTTAATCTTGAGAAGATAATGAGGCTCCTAAATTGGAAACTAAAAGGATAATTAAAGATGAAACACTAATACCTCTCCAAATGAGTTTGAGGATGTACTCCATGTGTCTGTTAAGTCTGACAATGATTGGGCTTCATGTGATGAAGCTTCTGAAGATCATAGCATGGATAGATGGATGTTAGCAATAAAAGTCTAAAGTAGACTTCATATACAAGTGTTGTATACGAACCCTCGAGGATCCACCTATATGGATAGTACCCATTAAGGTGTGAATGGATCTTCAAGAGAAAGGGAACCTGACCTACGCAACTTGACTTTGTTTATCTATGAGATGAAAGTCAAGATTGCTTTCCTCTACGAATACCTCTCTGAGGATATTCACATGAAGTAGCCCCAGGGCTTCATGGTTGAGAAAAGTAAGGTGTGCAAGTTAAGGAATCCATCTATGGACTCAAATAAGGTTCTTGAAGTTGGACCATAAGATTTGATGAAATTATAAATGTTATGATTTCAGATAAAATCTTGATGAGCCATGTGAAGCTTAGTGGGAGTGCCTTTGTGTTCATCGTGCTAAATGTAGATGATATCCTAATCATTTAAAGTAATATAAGGATAATAATAAGTGTTTTCTAATCTGGTTGTTCCATAACTTGAGATATGATCTCAAGTATACCTTTTGGATCTTAGTTTTGAAGGTGTTCAGAAGCATAGAGAAGAGGGTATTAGGACTGTCACATTAATGGTACACCTTGGACATATTCCATTTTCTGGAAAAATCCAAGAAAGGCTTCCATCCCTTAAGATATGGTACTGACCTATCTAAAGGGATAACACCTCAAAGAGTTGAGGAAGTGAATGCTAGAACTGCTTGCACTTGTGCATCAGTTACGAGAAGCTGAGTTTATGCTAGATGTGTACAAAAAGCCAGATATCTGCTATGCAGCGGGAGTAGTAAACTGTTACTAATCCTAATATGGAGAGAAAACACTTGATTTCAATAATAACAATATCTTAATAGAGGACACGATTTTTTGAGATAGTGATCTCAAAGTCTTATCTTCAAGACTTTATAGATAGAGATCTAAAAGGTCTTAACTATGGATACCTTAGGAGATAGAGATCTCCAGGAATAAGGGTATTCTGATAAGGATTATGGAAATACTGATTATGATAATTGTTAAGTTGTAGTGTCAAGGACACTATAACTAATAAGATTGAGTATTGGTTGCATAAGATGCAACATTCGCATTAGATGCGAACGCTGTTACTAGGGATATGCAAGTGCCGTAAAAGGACTTGGCGTAGTCTCGCAGGAACAAAGTGACTGATCAGCTTACCTAGTTATTTTCTAAATAGCTTATGATTGTCACATGAGTGTGGGTTTAAATGATTAGCCCATTAATGGCTCTTTGTGCTAGTGGGAGATTGTTGGAAATGCGAGCCCACAGCGAGCCATTATGCAATAAATATTATTGCGAATATCATTCCCTGATCTGAGATGAAGAATGAATAATTTGCATAATTGGTCCCTTAGTACAATTAGGGTTATGTACCATGGCCATCTTGATGATCATACAGCTGTTGATTCAATTATTGAATCATAGAGGCTGGTGCGTGGATAAATATCTAAAGAGTTAGATTGAGGACTCATCAAGCAACGTCAAATGATTGTTCAGAGATGATCTCCATCCCGAGTAAGAGATGACAATCCTTATCTCTAAAGACTGATATATGACCGACCTCTTGATGCAGGTCCTCTGCATAGGAATAGAGATTCAGAGATGTCAGATTAGTTAGGTCAAAGAGTTGACTTAAGAGATCGAGATAGCCAAAGTCCTATATCGTATGCTGTCACGATATATGCACGCATCCTCTGACCGGAGACAGATGTGTTACTATATGTCTGAGTATGTATATTTGGCAGACCAATAGGTTGATAACCTAACCAAGGTCTATACACCGGCGCACTAGTGTGCATATAAGGGCATATGAGTAATACGATCTCTCAAAGGGATCGTACATGTTCATGTATTGAACCGGAAGGCATGAGCTCACTCATGAGATATTGGGAAGAATCAAATTCCGTGCGCACGGTCGTCTCGCTTTGGAAGCTTAACTGAATTTGTAAGTTTGATATATACTTTTGGAAAGTATATGATCAAGACCTAGGTATGATATATGCTTTTGGAAAGTATATGATCGATACCGACTCCCAATGATCGAATGAGTAACTTACTGATAAAACCATGAAGTAGACAGTATAATGTTGATCCAATACTTCGGGTTTAATCTGAGTCTTCCAATATGCAGGATGTACAGGTATTGAGAATAGTTGAGGGTGATGTGATCATAAACGATTGTATAACCATGACACTTCCATTCCTAGGGAGTGATGAAACGGGTCTGGATTTTAGTGACACCTCTCAGTAGAGAAGTAATTTGATCTTAGTCCAAATGTTGGACATTGATCTGAATATGATTCAGATGCAATGGAAAGATTAGATTTGCGATCTTGATTTAATCAAGCATCTATGGGAGGCCCGCGATCTGGATTTGAGATATGATCTCAATATCTAAGTCACTATACGTGGAACAATACAATCGCCCGGTCCTTATCTCCAAGTATTCGCGGAGAAAGCACATTATCCTTGAAAGGGTTCAGGATAATTTCGTTGTTGATATTATGTATCCGAGCATCGAGAAAATGGATAATCAAATGTGATTTAATTATCATTAGTAATATGAATTTGATTTATATTATAAAGAGAGTAATCTAAGATAATTGAATGTGATTTAATTATCAAAGATATGAATAATATGAATGTGATTCATATTATTTGGGCACATGAGAATAGAGATCCAAGATGATTAAATGTGATTTAATTATCATGGATATGAATAATATGGATAACGATATCCATATTAGTCATATATATTATAAATGTGATTTATAATATATAAGAGAGAGTTATTTTAATTTACATTTGTTAATTAAATGTTGATGTAAATTAGATTCACATTGGACATTAAATTGAAAATGTAATTTACATTTTATTTTGGGTTGTAATGTGATTCACAAAATTCCAATGGCATGATTGCAATGTTCACAAAATAAATTGGATTTATTTTTGTGAAATAATTTGCAACAAAAGTTGTTGCAAATATTGGAGAGAATCATGAGATAGTGCAATCTCATGTAATATACAAAGGAGGCTCCCTTCCTAATAAGGAGAGGGGACGACCACCAAGTCCTTATAGGACTCATGGCCGTCCTCCCCCCTTTTATGGAAGGAGGCTTGCCTCCTTCCTATTTCTCCAATGGAGATTGATTTGATATAAATCAAATTATATTTATTATATATATTTGATTTTTATTAAATTAATTGTTGTTGGTTTTTACCAACAAAATCTTAGCCATTGAAAGAAACACAAATCAATGAGAGCCATTGGATTTGTGTTGTCCCATGGATTGATATCCATGTATCCCAAAATGTTATAAAAGGAGAGGCACCCCTTTGCTATTCTTTACACAACAAGTGAGACAACAACTCTCTCTCTCTCTCTCTTTCTCTCTACACGTCTAGTCTCTCTCTCCCTCTCATGTGGCCGTCCACCATGGATGCTTAAAGAGGTTCTCCATCGCCGCAGCGTCGTCGTTATGCTTCCCGATCGTTTGCTCGTGGATCTCTGTCTCATTCGGTGCACCTCGCTCGTGAAGAAGACATCGGATCTCGTATGTCGAGATCATGAGATCCGTCGCTTGGATCATCAACATGGATTGCGAGAAGCACGCGGTTCATCCCCGCGCTCGCAAACGTCTCCTCCGTCAGATCGGACTTGAGACAGGAGGTATATTCGTTTAGAGACTCGATCGCAACCACGCTTCAAGAGGTAATCTTATTACTTGTTTGTGGTTTAGACGAAACGATCCGAGAAGTGTTCTTGGATCATGTGTTTTCGTCGCATGAAAAATTTTAATTGCCGCTGCATAGAACAACTAGTCCGACTAGTCGTTCTTTGTCGTATTCGATACGATGCTCACGCTTCCGTGATGCGCTTGAGGATCTAACCATATCTTTCATAATTGTCTTGGGCTGCTCCCGAGACTTGACTGCTTCAATCTTCACAGGATCAACTGCGATGCCTGCTCCAAAATGACATGCCCCAAAAATGAGACATGGGATAACCAGAACTCGCACTTACTTAGCTTGGCATATAACTTTTGTTCTCGTAATGTGTCCAAAACAATCCTTAGATCATTTTCATGATCTCATTCATTCCGAGAATATATGAGCACATCATCATTGAACACCACCACAAACCTGTCCAAGCATGGACAGAAGATACTGCTTATCATATATATGAATCCTGCAGGTGCATTAGTGAGCCCAAAGGCATCATCACAAACTCGTAGTGTACATAACGAATTCTGAAAGCGGTCTTCTTGAATCCTCAGCTGATGATAGTCCGAGCGAAGGTCGGTCTTCGAGAACACCGAAGATCCCTGGAGTTGGTCGAATAAATCATCGATACACGACAAAGATAACAGTTCTTGACCATTCTCTTATTTAGTTATCGGTAATCAATGCATAATCTCATAAATCCATCATTCTTCTTGATAAATAGAACTTGAGTACCCGAAGGTGAAGTGCTCGGCCTCACGAAACCCAAATCAAGTAACTCATGTAGTTGCACCTTCAGCTCTCTCAACTCAGCTGGTGCCATGCGATATGGTGTCATTGAGATCGGCTGTGTATCGGGTAGCAAAGTGATCTCGAACTCGATCTCTCTCTCTCTCTCCGGAGGTAATCGTGCTAGCTCATAAGGAAACACATCTGGATAATTCGATACTACTCTGATATCATGTGTCATCTGCTTATGATCAGATACCTACCGAACAAATGCCTAGTTGGAGTCACATTTTGATTATCTAATCTCTGAGCTCGCAACACTGAAATGTACTCCATTTTGGATTCATGCAATGTACCCTCAAAAGTGAACTCGGGTAAATTTGGAATCCTGAAGACATCTGTCTCCCTAAAACAACCAACAAGAGCATGATGAGCTGATAACCGATCCATACCTAGAATCAAGTCAAACTCATCACGCTGTAATAGTAGACAATCTGCGATCATCTCGTGACCCGCCAATCAGTACCGGTAAGTGCCTGAATATCAGTGAAATGACGAACAACTGGCCACCTGGTCCACGGATGTTATACGGAGAAGATGGAGTCTCTGCAACTCTTCCTAATAAAACTAGCAATCTTGATGCAAGGAAGGAATGTACCGCTCCAGATTCAAACAAAACATGGAAAGGTCGGCCCAAGATTGAGACCATACCTTTCACTATAGTAGATGCTGAACGAGCCTGCTCCTCGGTCACTGTGTGTAGCTGACCTTGCCTGGCTGGTGCGATTCTGAAATCTCCGACACTTCGAGTCTATCTTTGCTGCTGCCTCATGAAGTTGGAGTTCCTATCACGAGAACTCTCTGTATGCTGTGCCTGTGGCTGTGGGCGAGGCTCACCAGATCTCTGGGGACACTGATGCTGGTAATGTTCCCATTCATGGCACAAGTAACATCGGACTGGCCGGTTAGATGGTGTGGTCGTGTATGTGCTTCGAGTTGGTCCTGTTGGGGGCTTGTCTGCTCACTGCGACCCAGATGGTCGAGCGGAATCTGTGCCACATCCATCTAGTACTTCTCCTAAAGTAGTCGATGGAGATGGGCAGGCACCGGCTGAGAATGACGAACCTGTAGGTCAGAATCGTTTGGTGGACCTCTGCTGCTGAAATGGTCGACGAATCAGCCCAAAAGATCGATGTGGTCTAGGTGCCGCTCCAGACGAGCTCCCAAATCGTCGTTCTCGTATGTCCTCGAACTTCTCCGCTGCATTAATAGCCTCGGAGATGGAAGTGATATGTAATTCGACCAACTTCTCGTGCACCTCTTCCCTCATGCCTCTGATGAACTTTTCCAGATTTCCTCTGGAAATGCGGCAACTGCTGGTGTGTGTCGAGAAAACTCGATGTAGCTGATAAAGTAGTCTCTGGCTGCCATACGTCGCTAACGATGCTCTGCGAAAGTCGACACTGGGACTCATTCCACTTTGCAGAAAAGAAGTGGGATCTGAACCGTGTCTCAAAATCATCCCATGTGGGCTCGTGGCTCAACTCAGAAACTACTACGTCCCACCTCTCTGCAAAATTTGTCTGTGAATACTCCATGAAAGATAACCACATGTCTCATGGCGTGCGAATCATCCTCAACACCTTCATCACCCTCTTGAGCCATTGCTCAACAACATCTGACATACCAGTGCTCTCAAACATGGACATATTGGCCCGCTGGTAGGAAGCGTAGACCGACTGGTGCCTGTGGATAGCGGAATACTCATGTGCATCCTCATTTGCAAAGTTTACAGGGTCCTGCTCCCTATCATAGTCTCCATCATCTGCTTCATGCTCTGGCATCTCCTCATGTAGATTATCGAATTGTGGTTGTTGTATCTCAACCAACTGAGGCTGGTCCTGTCTCGTCCCATCATGAGATGGATGCTATGCGAAATCTAACAGCTCCTCAAATCTCATCTCTATATCAGTTTTTCGATCTGCAATCTCAGTCAGTTGAGCTAGTATCTGATCCTGCTGACCTCGCATAGCAGCCTACTGCTGCTGGAAGTCGGTGAGAGCAGTCATGAAGCGCTACAAACGATCAGTCATGTCCCGTGCAACTTTGAAGGTCATGGCTTTGCATGATAACCATTATTAGTCATAAAAATTATTGTTCGCAGATAGTATCATATATGTTTTTTCTCTTCTTCGGATATAATATAAAAATTAATGAAATTGGTGACATTTGTGGTTATGGAATTTGAATGTCATATTTCTCTTCTCGGACTCGTGACAAGTCGGGAGACTTTCGTTATTCGAGAACTTAATGCGATCAGAATTATAATACTGCAAATGCGCGTATCGGGGTACCATGGATCTGATACCAAACTATGACATCCTCGGATCCGGGCACCCACTGACACCGCGTTCGCAGTATTACATTCGCTAAAGATTGCATTTAGTTGATGAAATTCAGGGGAAATTTTTCGTGTTTGCTATTTGCATATGGCATTTAAAATAAATTTAACAACCACATAACCACAAAGACAAGTGCCACCAAAATTGTATTTCATTAATTTCCATGATATACAACATACTGAAGTTATTCGTTTATCCCAAAATATATACAGAAGAGAAAAGGAAGCATCTAAAATATGAACTAAAAAACTGACAAAAGAAACTGTACCGTCTACTATATATCCGGGTATTAGGAATTATCCATAGCTACTGAGATGCTGGCTGCTTGCCTGCCTGAGAGTCAGCGAGCACTGGTACTTCCCAAAATCTTATTAAAATAAACATGCATTTAATATCTTCAAAAGAAAGCAAGTAGACATGTATTTATGAATTTAAAATCTATCACTACCTGCGCAGAAAAAGGTTTTCAAATTTTTATGTATGCATTTTTACCCTGATTACTCAATATCTCAATATTTCCCATTCATAACATTTTCCTATAGTAATTGAGGTCAATAAATATATATTGTTTTCTTGTCATTGAGATCAGGTTATGGATAATAAGGTGTTAGTGAGATGATGCTTTATTTAACTCATAGTTTATTGATGATGTCTATCTTTTCAAGTCTTCTGGATAGTTTGTGGTTTTGGTTTATGTATGACATCACACTATGACTCTAAGGCGTGAATAATTCCTTAGGTTGGGGTGCCTCCGTAGGCATGCAGTGTTGTGTAATGCATCCTAACTAAGTTCGCAACACATCAACTAAATTAATTATACTCAACTCTATCCAACATAACTTATAATTGACTTCATCTCTTATACCAGATTCGTAATGCTTCATTTTGAGTTCAACTGTAACTCCCCCAAATGTAACCCTAGATGATTCAGATGTAGCATCGTCAAGCCTGTTGGCGAAAAGTAACCAAAACTCAAGCAATGAGGTAGTTTCCTAAGGAGACTCTTCCGTCTCGCCCTCTAATTGGAAGTGTGGTCCAATAGAGGGAAATGTCTACTCCAAAACTATGCCACAGAGATGGGTGAGAGAGACTCTCCGGAAAAGTCACTCTAGACGGGCTTGTCCGGTGACGGACAAACGATCTCGTACGTAAAACTAAAAAACCGAGGATCCCCAGCATGGGTATCCTAAAATAGAGGGTTAACGGAACTGCGCAACAATCGGGATCCCAACGACACGTAAAAATACTACGAGCTCGTGTAAAAATCGTGAAAATGACTGGGATGCTAGATCCGCGCACTTGGCGACTGCTACCCAAACTGGGCTTCCTATCTCCTGTCCAGTTGAGGGTCACCGCATCCTCGTACGATCAGGTGTAAGGTCATCATGATCGACACTAAATATTTATTAAACATCACAATTCACCGTTTCCCTTACTTTCTTGCCTTCTTAATTCTTTCTCTATCTTTTGTGCGGTTAATCATACAGATCTAGATCTCTTGGTCAACAATCTTTATTGATATAACTTTATGGTTGATTAAACATGTCTAGGTCTTTTACCATATAATATATAATTGGTAGATCAATATCATGAATTGTTTGTTGAGGATTTATTTGGCATAAAGATCTTAATAATCATTTGATGGCTTCCTAAGAGAATGGTATTAATATTCAAACATTTTTTGTTTCAAAACTCTTTTATAAGGTCATGAGAATTTGACTAGATATTGATATGGTTTAAGCATATTACACACTAACTCTTAACAAGTAGTGAACTTAGAGTTTACTTCATGTATATATATATATATGTAGAGGAAAGGGATCCTACTCCATGGAGTAGGTAATTTACATACTCTATTTTTTTTCATTTTTTTATTTTTTTTTGGAAAAATGCTCCAATGGGATTTTTATAACTTATCCCTCTAATATGTCATTCAATTTTCGGCAGAAACGGAGACTCCTATGCCCTCCATCCAGAACAAGTAAATTACGACAAATCTATGATTGTTAAAAATGACCGTCTGGATGGAGGCCGTACGAGTCTCTGTTTTTGACGAAATTTGAATGACATTAGAGGGATATTGTTATGAAAATCCATGGAAGTATTTTTCAAAAAAAATAAAAAATTGGAAAAAATGAAAGTGGAATAGGTAAGTTACCTACTTCATGGAGTAGGATCCCTTTCCTCATATATGTGTATATATACTTAGGGTTCAATAGAATTTCAACCAATCGATTTATGATTTTATTTAGTAATTCAGAAAATACTCCTCTAAAAAATAGAAACATGAAAGATACATGCCCACTGAACAACTACTGTCTTAGTGCAAGTCCACATACTTGTTACATTACTTAACATATAATGTATGCCATATATTTTAGAAATATGTATAATTTCCTCATGTGATGCATGATAAGTTTTATGATGACAACAATTATAGATCAATCATCACACGATAATTTGTTAATATGTCCTATAAAGTAAAATATGCATTTAACAAAAGAAGTTGTAATGCATTACCGGTTTGATGTTAAGCATAAACAGATAGTAAATAGTTACCTTGTTAGTTTTCTTCCTGTCAAAATCATGAGTTCCAACTTAGATCTTTCTACTGTTGTCGATGTTATCTTAGAATCTCCATATGTATATAGGAATTCTCCAATATCATACATAGTAGACGGCTTTGTAACCAACCACATATTACCTGTTGGAGTATTTGGTTGTCCATCATGAGTTGTAGCAGGGTAAATGGATCCTGGAGAAGATCCATTTACCCCATCCAGTTGTTTAGTCCCACATTGTCCAGTGGTGGGACTTGGAGGTTCTGGGAAGGCTATATAAGGAGTCCCAGACCTCCAGTATCCATTGAGAAAAGCAATAGAAAAAATGTGCCCCTTTGAGGGCTTCTCCCGTGGTTTCATCCCGCTCCTCACGGAGTAGGGTTCCACGTTAAATCTTTGTTCTTCCATGTTTATTTATCTTTATTTCCGATTTCGCTTCCGCTTTATATTTCTTAACATGGTATCAGAGCTGGTTCGATTCTCGAGGATTTCATGATTTGTTGTTTTTCGAGATTCGATTGATTATTCTTATTCATGTATCGTTCAAGATCGGTTCATATTCGAGAGGTTCTAGGATTTCCAAAGATCTTCGGCAAATTTTTTGGAGTTCCTGGTACCCTAAGGAGGGAGGCAGCACCATCAGGTGTTAGGATGCGCTCCCGGGCCACAACCGCATCAGCAACATCTCGGGACCAGGAGCACCACCAAACCATGTTGGCTCCCTTACAAATATATTCGATTGGCAGTTCTCTTCAATCTCTGCGTCGAGTTCGAAGCCCTTGAGCTTCTCTTCATAGCCCAAGCAGTGGCCCCAGCCTTGCATCATGCTTCTTGGCGACGCATCTAGGTGGTGCATCAACAACCCTCGGCGACACACATCTCGGCAGCGCACCACGCACTGCTTCTCGCAATGCACGTCAAGCATGCTCGCAGAAACCCCATCGTGAGTATCTCCAGAAAAAGGAGTGTCCAACATTGTGCGCCCCTGACCTGAGTCCTGGAGCCCTTGTGCGCCCTCACGCATCAAGCACTGCGCGGGATATCCTCGTCTTCCAGGCACTTCCAGCGATCCCTGGCCGCCAAGTCCCAAGAGGCGGAGCCCTCATCTCTCGTGCGCAACCCCCAAGGCTCCAGGCGGAGCCTCCTGGCCCCAGGGCGGTATCGCCTCTCTCAATCACGCAGCGGCGTTCGCGCAGCTCCTCACTCAGTCCAAGGCGGCGCTCTCTTCTTCTCGACTCCTAGGCCGCGCTCCATTCTTATCTCCTCCACGCGCGCTCCTCTCAGGCAACAAGCCCCATCGGCAGTGGCTGTCCCTCCAGGCAAGAGCCTCCTCCACCAGATCTCCTGCGATGGCGACGGCTGCGCGTGAAGGGTTCCCAATCTTGGGAACCCAACCCTAAAGGGAGGGGGGGCTACAATATTGAAGGCCCAAATGGGTCGTATGTTGAAAAAAAAGAAAAAAAAAGGTAGCTTTGAGAGAGAGCAGGCCCAATGGGCAGAAAAAAAGTTCCAGTTTTTACAAAAAAAATGCATGAAGGAGGGAAGTTAAAAAAGAAAGAAGTGATTTAAAAAAAGACGCGTACAAAAAAAGAAGAGAAAAGCCGTACACAAATTTAAAAAAAATTGGAAGAAAAGTCGAAAAAAAGATTGAAACAACGTAAAAAAATGTTAAAAAATGTGACAGCTTATAGAAAAAACATTGATTGAAAAGCTGCGAGAAATTTTTGTGAATGTTATTTTCCCCATGTCATTGTCTTCTCTCAACTTTGTCGATGTTGATTTTCCGACAAGTATGGGAGAAAGGGGGAGTATATGAGAGTCACAGATCTGTTCCATGATCCAGATTCAGATGCAGATATTCCAGACCAGTCAGATTTCGAACTCTACAGTTTTCAGATGAAGATTCTTCATGCGTAATTCCAGACTTGAAGTTCAGATTCCGAGTCCCAGTTTGATGCGCAGTTTCAGACTCGACATTCATATTGGTCAGAGTCCAAGTTCATGGCACTGCATGATGAGAGGCCCATTTTCGAGTTTTCCAGAGAGAGACTCATTTTCAGACACGTACGAGTATGCGATCTTTTTAGATGAACACATGTATGCCATCATTTGTTCGTGGTCCCCATCCATTCTTGTTGTTTCGGCCAGAGTTTTCATGTGAGCCATAGGGACTCCGGAGTAGAGGACCATTCCCTATGCCATGTTGGCAAGGGTTTTCATGTGGTATCATAGGTACACCAGAGTAGCACACCATTCTTTGTGCCAGATGGGAGAAACCCATTTCTCCGACGAGGAAACTTATTTCAGACTCCATTCTCCAACGACCGTGGACTCCGACGAGGATTGCACAACCACAACCCTTTTCAGTTCGGCCCTTTTTCAGAGATGGAGTAGTTGTCCATATTATTGTGGCGGGCCAGAGTTCTCCGACGAGGAGACTCCTTTTCAGTTGCAGTGACTCTGACAGACGCAGTTCAGAGCACATGCTCTCCGACGAGGAGATTCAACAGACTCACACTCCAGCCGGTTCGTCCTCCTCACCTGCACGACATGAGAAGCAACGTCCTTGACAGCAGCAGTTTTGCGCGTTGGGTTGATATTGTCCGTAGTATTATGTAGCGTTGAGTTGAGTTTCTTTCTGGTTGTCCAAGCTGGGCATTGCATGCTCTAGCTTGAAGGGGAGTGTTGGAGTATTTGGTTGTGCGTCATGAGTTGTTAGCATGGTAAATGGATCTTGGAGAAGATCCATTTACCACATCCAGTTGTTTAGTCTCACATTGTCCAGTGGTGGGACTTGGAGGCTCTGGGAAGGCTATATAAGGAGCCCCAGACATCCTGTATCCATCGAGAAAAGCAATAGAAAAAATATGCCTCTTTGAGGGCTTCTCCCGTGGTTTCATCCCGCTCCTCACGGAATAGGGTTCCACGTTAAATCTTTGTTCTTCCATGTTTATTTATCTTTATTTCTGATTCCCTTCCGCTTTCTGTTTCTTAACATTACCTCAATGATAAGGTACATGTGTAATGAAGCATGTATAACAATCAAAAGCAGTACTATGTATTTGGTAAATGTTGAGTACCCTGAATCCTAACAACTCAGATAACTTGATGTAATTGTGATCCACGACTTTAATATTCCCATTGGGTTGGTGAAACCTCTTTTCCAAAATGATGATTTTGTTGCCCCTTCAACAGTCCTAGGGGTGAGGTAGATAGGAGTCAACAGAGTATAATATTAACCCCTTCCAACACCATATTCGTCAAACGTGAACTCACTAAAGTACCTATGCTTCGTCACTTGGCATGTTTCTACTTCAATTTTTGATAGAATTAAAACATATGGAGGATATTATGGGGATAAATTTCCAGTAGATAGTGATCTTTTTTTTTAAAACAACAGGATATGGAACCAGTTCTCACAAACCTAACAAATAAACAATCAGAGGGAAAAGAAAGCTCAAGATAAACTCAATTATAAAGAATAAGATCCATTACCAACACTTCTCACGATATGTTACACAAGAAAAGAACATAATTATAGGATCTAATTGTGTATAAAATCACGCATGACAACAATAGGCTGGAGATAGGAATGTACCAAATGAGAAAATCCTCAAGATACTTCCAACAGTAGAGGTGGATAGATCAAGGATCAGAAATTTGTTGTTGTTCTTGCAGTAGCAGCAACCACCAATTGTTGGTTTGAGTACTGCTTCTTTCTGCAGCAATGGTGGCCAATTGTAGAGGCTTCCAAGAGGAAAAGAAGAGAGTTTAACAGGAGCTGTAGCTGTAGTTTGGTGAGAAAGAGAGCAGGGGCTCTCCCTCTTCTCTCGGCTGGGATTTTGGAGCAAGAGAGACGATTTGGGGGAGAGAAATGGAATGGGAAAGGGAGAGATTACGGTTGGGATTTGAAAAAGGATTGCAGGGTAGTAAGAGGGATATGTTGCTATAAACAAGGAGGAAAAACCTCCGTTTGTTGACAAGTGAAGATAGGAAACATCCAAGTAGAAATGAGAAAAAGGTTGCTGCCCCTGCCCAGAAATTTTTTTGAACTGAGCTAGCAGAAACTAAATTAATTTTTTAAATCTCTGTACGTGACAAACTTAAAGTTGACCGTATTTGTGCTTTGATCGTCGGATTTCGACACACAGTATCTCGACTTCATCGTCTCAAAACGACGTTCAATATGAGTATAATATTGATATACTTTTGATCAGGTTTAGATGCCCGAGATTTTCGAGATACAGTTTTTGTTTGGGGTTAAATTTTGTGATTTAAAAATATCAAACAACCTTCGATTGACGAACGATCGATTCTGTTGTTCTTATTTCGTCGAATCGGATTTTTACATGGTCTCGGTTTGTTTCACGGTTTCTGAATTTGCGTTGCCGTTTTTCGTGGCACACATTACAATGCGACCCAAGGGCCAACGGTTTTACTTCGAAAATGTACTTTCTCACTGTAATGCTTTGTACAATTTTTGGGTATCCAACTGATGTACCATCTCGCTTATTAATGAATACTTTGGTGTGATGACTCCTGCCTTGGGAGGGCTTCCTCGTTTTCTTATTAAAAAAATACAATGCGACCGATTTCTGGTCGATTTCGATCGAATGACTTTTAATTCACGATCAATTGATCTATTTAAGTTATTTAACATTGATTAATAACTTTATTGAGTTATACGGACCCTAATCGGGTCGGGTTTGGGTTTGTGCGGATCCGAATGTTACACTTCTTTCTTATCTTGGCTCTTAAGAAGCCATCCTATAAGAATTATATCCTTAGAGATGAAGATATTAAGAATCTCATGATCATGAAGTAGGTACCAATACCGTCCTTTACATGCCCAATTAGGTAGCACTTTTTCAGTGCGAGATTCTAGCATACCTACATGTAATCTAGTGTTAGATATATATTGCAATCTCTACTATATATCTTTAGAAACTAAGCGGTAATTGTGCTATGAATCATCGTCGATCTAACCATGTCCAACATGATCTTGGTGTATTTTTCTGCAATTATACTGAATTGAGGCATTCTTGGAGGAGTAAGATAGGGAAAATATTCCTTTCTCTAGAATGTATTCCTTGAATTCATGTAATAAGTACTTATCACCTAAGTCTGATCAAATTATATTCATCTTCCTTCCAACTTTGATTCTCAATCAGAATTGTGAAATCTTTAAACGTTCAAAGACTTGTAAGGAAGAAATCCTATACTGTGAATAATTATCAATTGATATCACACATCATTAATGTTCATTATGGTATGGAAGGTCCATATACATCAATATGTATGAGGTCTTGAATACCTCCGCGTCTTACACAATTCATGGAGAAGGGTGTTTAGAGCGTTTTACTTTGAATACAATATTCATAAGTAGATATGTTTTGAACTTTAGGCAATATAAGGCTCTATATCTCACTAGTCTAATGATCTTATCAATAAACACATGTCCATGTCTTGATGCCAGATCATCTTCGTATGATCTTCTCCTCCTCTTAATCTTTAAAGCTTTTATTTCCAGTATTAGAAATATCAATGGACCATTCATTAATATATTAATTCCATAGAGTCCTATAACTGTTAGATTACATTCCGAAATGTATTCATCATAACACTTTATGATAGGTATATCTCACATTATATGTCTATTTATAACAAGTTTGGAAATAGACAATGACTTACTTCTAACATCTAGGTCATATAGACATTATCTAAGAGTAAGGACTCTCCCACTGGAAAGTGATAGTCTATCTATGCAATACTGATTGCTGCAATGATTGCATCAAATTCCATGTGGATGACTATCAACCTTTTAGATCAAGTTCACTAATCTTCTAATACATATGCAACTGATTGCAAGTGTTAGTAGAACTAAATGCAACTATCCAACTTATTCCTTGTCAAACAAGTAAGTCGGTTTCAATGATGAATTGTAGATGTATGATATGCTGGTGTATTATCTAAGTCCTTTAAGGATTAAAGATACTCGAGATGGTCATACTTCCAGTACATCAGCGTGTTGCAGTATTAGAAATCATCCAACTATTTGGATGTGGAAGTTTCAGAAGTTTGGTCAACTGCTTGACCTTTCTTCATTTTATGTGTCAAGCTCATGCTTACACTACATTTCCTTGATCCTTAAATGACCATTGCTTAAGATAAAGGATCTTTGTCATTTGATCGTATCTTCAAAAGACTTCAATCTGAACTTATTTCAATATTTATAGTTGTTTTATCCCTTTCATACAATATAAAATCATGAAGCTTCATGAAGGACTTGGGCAAAGATAGTAGAATGATGACACTTACTGTATCCACATCCATCTCAACTCTAAAGATTTTAGTTTAGTTTGGTACTTAAACATTTGAGTACATCATCTCCTATAGAGCCATCATGATCAAATCTTGAGAGCACATGTCTTTGCAAAAAGACATCTTAATTTATGGATCCTATCCATGATATTGGTTATGATTGAGTGCAAATATATGTAGTGGATTTAAAAAAAAGTATCTGAAACACGATAATTTGGATAAAGATTTACTTTGATTAAGGTATTATCGTTTTAAATCAAAGTTATCTCGATTTTTATTACTTTGAAAGTCATTTCCCTTTTCAACTTTCAAAGCTTGAGGTATCCCAACCAAAATACCTCAAGCGAGATTTGAGATCTCCTTTCCACTTTCATAGCATCCTAATAATATGAGAAAATCCAACTACGATGAAGAAAGTTTGAATTCCTTCTGCTTTGCAAGTCCAACTTGTACTCCCCATTCAGTCTTTGACACCCAAGCCCACCACCCCTAAGGTGATGCTGAGTCGTTGCTAATTAAATTAATCGTCAACAAGAATAGAACTTGCTATGCACAATCTAATACCACCTCAATTATATGTAGAACACTATCGGGGTCTCTATGCACATGGCCTGTTTTCTACGAGAAGCAAAAAGGCCGATCCATGTGCGTTTGTACTTTGGAGCTATGGTTTCGCATATGCATCTCCGCCTTATAATTCATGGTAACTATACTTTCCGTTTTGACGGAAGACCAAGATGTCACCATATGATCCTCCAAATCCCATTCAAATTTTGATAAAATCATACTCTCATGAACAATCCATCCAAGAGAATCCAATATTATTAATTATATAGTGTGGATTTTAATTGGATTAGATTAGTTGGCATTCATTGATATTATTATCAATCCTTCAAAAATCAGGGAGGGAAGATAACAATAGGGGAAAGGGAAGGGAAAGAAAAATGTCATTGCAACTTGTTAGAAAATAGGAACGCGGAAGTGGTAATCAGAGAAAATAGGATACGATGTGCGACGGGTGCGGTGGGTTGGAAGAGGATTCATAGTGCCTGTTCTTCAGGTGCCCGGCGTCCAATCGTGTCTAGAGGGCGGTGGGCATGCATGGGGTCAGGCACGATGGGGCAACATAGTTTTGGAAATTTGTCCAATCGGTCGACAATAACTCTGCGGAGGATATCTCGAAGATCTTTGCCACTCTATGGGCCATTTAGATGACAAGGAATGATTTGATTTTCAACAGTCAAAGGTTTTATTTTGAAAATGTAGTTTCTCACTGTAATGCCCTCTACGCTTTCTGGACATCACGATAATATACTCATAACTGTTTTTAATGCAATTCTTTGGAGGTGACCCCCGTAAGGGGGGTTCACCCGTTTTATCATAAAAAATCAGGATTTAATGCGGAACCCTACTCCCTAAGGGCTGGATGAAACTTCTTATATAGCCATCACTGAGTCTCCACATCCCACAGTTGATAGATGTGAGACTAAACCGCTGGATGTGGTAACACATCTACTCAAGTGACACATATAAACAAATACTCCAATACTCCCCCTCAAGCTGGAGCATGCAATTCTCAGCTTGGACAAATACAAAGAAATCTCAACTCATGCCACGTGACACCACAGACAATGTCAACTCGACGCACGTAATTGTCGGTTGTTGTCGAGGATGTTGCTTCTCATGTTGCGTATGTGAGGACGGGCAGGTTGGAGTGTTTGTCAAACTGAATCTCCTCGTCGGAGAGCATGTGCTCTATACTGCGCCTGTTAGAGTCACTGCAAATGGAAATAAGTCTCTACACAGAGAACTCTGGCTCGCCACGACATGTGGACAACTGCACCATCTTTAAAAGGGCCGGATAAAGGATATCGCTAATTATCCATATGTAGATCTCTGAAGATGGGTCTCTCTCATAGGGACCTCAAAATGGGTTCTCTCTCATAGGAACCTTGGAAGGATCTCATACTGGAGTTCACAAACAGACTGGAGAATGGGGTCTGAAAGTCTCCTCATCGACAAACTAGGTCTCTCCCATCTGACTCAGAGAATGGTACTCTGCTATGGAGTTCCTATGGAACACATGAAAACTCTGGCCGAAACACAAAAGGTCCGCAAACAATGATGGCAAACATGTACACATTTGAAAAGACCACATATATGTGCGTGTCTGAAATTGAAAACTCGGAAACACCTGATGTCGAGGCTTATTATCTTAAATGCAGAGTCTGAACAATTGGTTGGTATGGAATATGACATCTGAATCTACAACAAACCTGTGACTCTGCACAATACTCCCCATTTCTCCCATACTTTTCGGACAACAATGACATTGGGAGAAGACAAGAGAAATGGGGAGAAACGGAAATCCAATAATCCATTACATATTTTGGCTTTTCTTAATTTTTTCCGGCTATTTTCATAAATTTTTTACCCGTCTCTCTCTCTTGTTTTAATAAAATAAGCCATTCACATTTTTTTGACTTTTCTCTTTTTTGTGTGTATGATTTTGTTAAAAACATATCTCGGCTAAAACAAGGCCGAAAGAAAATGTGACCTTCCCAATTTTTTTGACATGCCACTCCTTTTTTCGGCTCTTCATGTTTTTTAAATAAATATCATCCCTTGGCTTGCTTTCTTCCTCTTTTTTTAAACACTCTCCCCATTTTTCTGAATACATGACACTTTTTTTCTTCAACCCTTTAATTGGCCCAAAATCTCACGAGATTTTTTTTAATAACAGGGGCCATCGACCAGGGTTCCCACCATCTCTTCACTGTCGTCGTTGGAGGGCCTTTGCCTTGAGGTTATGCCGCCTGGGAGAGGATGCTAGGAGGCCCGGCTGGTGGTGCAGGAGCCCACCGCCTGGGAGAGTCAACTGGAGTAGGGCGCTGGGGGGGGGTTCATCTGGGGCGGAAAGCTTCCTCTCCCCCATTCTCTTGCTGCTGTCGAGATGAAGGAGAGCGGAGGGGGTGGTGCGAGCACTTGGAGGGATGTTCTCTTTTGCCTGAAGATGCCGCCTGGAGGGCAACTGGAGCATTAGGCTTCGTCTTGAACAATAATCGGGCGGCTAGGGCATCGCCTGGAAGATCTGGATCTTGAGGAAGCCGTTCTGATTCGGATTCCGGATATACCATCCTTCCAGGAGTTCTTGCACTGCTGGATGCCGAGGAGGAAGGTCTCGTTGATGATAATGTTGCATAATGTATGATAACTACAGAATTAGGTTTTATATGAAACTAAATAAACATTGGAACATCGAGATTTAATGTGGAAGCCTAATCCCTAAGGAGCGGGATGGAAGCACGGGAGAACGCCTCAAAGGGCTGATGTATGCATTGCACTTTTTCACTGGATACATGGGGTGTAGGGCTTCTTATATAGCCCACACTGAGTCTCCACATCCCACGGTAGATGTGGGACTAAACCAGTGGATGTGGTTACTCATCTACACAAGTGGCACATATAAACAAATGCTCCAACACAACTAATATAACTTAATGGAATATAACTGTGACCCAAACTCTGAGAAGTTAATAGTTTCCTCAACTTCTTGTGCTAGTAGGGGCTACAGGTGTATGTAACTCTGCAATGACTGAAGAAAGAGGACCTTTGTATTATACAAATGATGACACACAACATTATGAAGAACCCTGATGGGATAACAGTCTAATCCAGAACTGATGACAGAGGATACTCATAGAACACCATGTCCAGGACCATCTTTGTGTCCTAGGGCTCCACATATTAGTCACATGTAGTTGCTTGTGAGCACATGCAAATGCGTACGCACACAGGATACTCATAGAACACCCCGTCTATAATATAATTATTAGTTCAGTACATACATGTGCTTACATACAAAAGGTACTCATAAAACACCCCTTCATCTACTTTCATTCATAAAGTGATTCAAATCTAGACGACTTTTCTTATTAATTGATTTTCAAGGGTTTCTTGTGTGTAAGTTTACTGGTGTGTTGGATGCAGGTAATATTAGATTGCTTGATTTTAACTGACTCATTTTTAGTTTAAAACTGATTGTGATTTAGGAGGATGACTTTGATGGGGAGTTACCTGGAAAGGTTTCATGTTTCACTGGAGTATTCTATAACTATTTTAGCATCGGTATGGCTTCTTATGTTCTTATTTAGACCACCCTTCATATTGTTCTCTAATGTTAGCATTATACATGTAATATCGTCAGCATTATACATGTAATATCGTCATGTCACCCTGCATAGGATACTATCGACATGCTAGTACAAATTAAAAGGTGTTTTAGATCATGCACTTTTCACTTTGATAATGAATAGCTTTGCCATTTTCCTTCAATGTCGCCATTTTAGCACCAAACATCTGCAAGGATTACATTTGGCAGTCCATGAATAAGTGGAAATTTTAGTTTCAGCAATTTCTTTGTTTCAAATTCTAAAGAATGATATGTTCCTGAAACACAGGAATGGATGCCCAGGTTGCATATGGCTTTCACCATTTACGGGATGACAAACCATTCATTGCTCAAGGCCCTGTCGCCAATAAGGTAGTTTATTTGTTCTTTTCAAATAGCTTGTCTTTTTTTATTGGGAAAACAAGGGGTGATCACCTACAAGGTGAGCACCATGCCTCTTTGTCAAAAAACTAACAGATATAGTATAAGTTAATTACAACAACCATGCCTTATATAAGGCTTCACATGTTCAATTACATGAGTATATTTCGTTTTTGAAAATTGACCCATTTCTCGCTAACTAGATAGTCCAAGTCAAGGCTATCACCTTAATTCTACCTTCATAAGAACTCCTTCGGTTGCTACTCATGGAGTCCCAGAATGCGGTCTCATATTCAAATCGCATGCAGGAGGATGTCTCCTCCCAAATCCGCCTAGATTCTGAACATGCAAAGAACAGGGGAATGATATCCTCTGAAGCTTAAGGTGACAGCCTCCACAATCGCTCAAACCATGCCTCCACAACATGAATATCTATAATAGATAGTAGGGTGAACAATTGAGGAAGAAGACCACAGAAAACGCCATCCTCCATCCAATCATTAGTCTACGACCGTCCCATCCCCGATCACTGGATGCAGACAAAACTCTCAGGTAAAATGATGCAGATATCCTTTCAGAACATGGAAGGAAACACCACAACATGCGACCTCGCTGAAATGAAAACATAATAAAAAATACATTGGCTGGGAAATTGTTCAACGGAGCGTCCAAGGAAGCATGGGGCGGCAGCTAAGGAGCGTCCAAGGAAGCACAGGGAGACGGCTAAGGAGCAACCAAGGAAGCACAAGGAGGTAGCTTCATGATTATGGCTGAAGGCATGTCCAAGAAAGGAGCATCCAAGGTAGCATAGGGAGCTGGCTGGGAAATCGTCCCATGGAGAAAATGGTTCATAAAGTAGTGAATCTGAGAACTGATGGAATGGACCCTGGAATATGTCATAGAACTGAATCTTTTGAAGTTTGATGGAAAATGTTCACTATGTGATGGTTGGGGCCATCATGCTGCTGATTGTCGAGACCTCATCAAATGCTTTACCTCATCAGCAAAAGTAACACCTCGATCTGCTGTGGGATCCTTCTCTTCCAGACCAGCCTGCAATCTCTTCGAAGTTTCTTTCTATCAACTCCCATGACATCGAAAATACCCTATAGGCTTCCTTGATGGAAAAAGGGCAGCTCGCCCAAACCCAACGATCCCTCCCGGCAACAGGGCAATCCTTGTCCTCCAACTCATATTACCTACATAGAAGATTTCCTGGGAAATTGAATCACCTTTCCGCAGGTCGTATAGCATCAACCCGTCCCTCAAGTAAGGAATACTGTGCATAAAGAATATTTGTTCACAAAATTTACAAAATATATAAGCATTGCATTATTTCATGCACACACTTATGTCTCTTGTCTTGGTTCTTGTAAGAACGTTTCAAGTTAATATTAAAATGAATGTATACAGTTTTTTTCCAGAAATGAATGGCGACAAAATCTGAACTTGTAATGTTACTCATAGAGTGTCATGTGACTTTTCTATCTTGATATTGGGATATTTAAAGCGGAGATAGATCTACTTAGCTGCTTGATACTTTTATTTGTTGCTTGTTAACTGGTTTACTCTGCATCAGCAGATTAATTCATTAATTCTAGGTTTGGGTGCCAATGTTTTGTTATGACTTCTTCCATGATTTGTATTTGGGATATTAATATTTCTGCGTCGTCAATTTTCCATGTCAGATGATCTTGCCTTTTAAATTGAATTGTTATTGTGGTTAATTATTACAGTTAATCTACTCTGGATACAGTTGCTCCCAAGGATGGTTCTTCACCCCTTGCATGAGTGATCCAGGTTTGAGGTTAGCTTGATGGTTTTATTACGTTCCACTTGTACTGGTTACTTAAGGTCTTATATAGATAGCAAAATTCTACCGTATGCAATTTTGCCGAACTTGAGAATTTCAAGATTGGTATGAAAATATAAAAGCGAAAATAAATGTGTAGATAGATTTCCCTTGCATCATCTTCGGCCATGCCATGCTTAGAAAGGGGAAGAAGGGGGAGCCTAAAACATCTTATACCAGCTTGCAATTGGTTATTTTTGTGTGGTGTAAGTGGTTAAATGGATCATGTACATACTTGGACAAATGTGCATACTAGATCAACCTAATGGTCTTCCAAATATACATATTCGGATGTATTGAAGTATGCCTCTGGTTAATGGATGTTTGCATGTTCATGACAATATACGATCCATGTCTTTAGTATCTCGATCTCATCATGTCAACACTTTGATTTAAAGTCAATATTTTGACTTTTGATTAACATATTGACTTTTGGTTAATATTTGACCCATTAGTCAACTTTTTGAATTTTGTTCCACACTTTGATATGATTAATCTGACACCTCCGAATCTCTATTCCTACGCAGAGGACATGCATCAAGAGGTCAGTTTGAAATCGATCTTTAAAGAAAGATTGCCATCTCTTTTTCAGACAAGAGATAATTCTTGAATATCATTTAATAATTGATGCAAATCGGCTCAGGCTTCGACGATAAAAATTAAAATAAATTGGCAGGCGAATATCGATGGAGAAAAGGAGGGGTCGAGAAGAAGAACTCGTCGGTAACGAGGGGTTTTGGAGAAGAAGAAGCGCTCACGCTGCATCAATAATGCTGGTTGTGTCCTTGATCCAACTCTTTAGATTTAGAATCCAACATCATCTTCTACGATCTAACTCTTTAGATCAACAACTAGATGATATGATACTCAATATGGCCATGACACATGAGCACGATTGTACTAAAAGACCATTATAATGTACAAACACAAATATTTAATTCAGATGATGACATAAAATAACTTCTATTGCATTAATATATTGTTAAGGGTTTACAAATACGACAGTCTCCCACTAGATCCAGAGCCATTCATGGATAACTCTCTAGCCCATACTCGTTACATGATGGTCAAAAGCCTTTTGTATCGAAGTCTTGATAAGCAGATCAACAATGTTCTTGACAAAGGAAACCGTGGTGATAATACCACCATTTTTTGTATCTCTTGGATTATGTGATATTTCCTTTCTACGTGCTTAGTCTTCAATGCTAGTTGGGTTCCTTCGCTTGCAATATGGCACATGTGTTATCGTAGAGCAACGGAACGGGAGAATCTCCTAAGGAAACTACGCTAAGTTCCAAGATGAACTTGCGTAGCCGTACATCTTTAGCAGCAGTAGATGCGGCTATGTACTCGACTTTAATAGTCAAATCTGTCCTGGTATCCTGCTTCTTGCTCTCCATTTTACAACAACACCGTTCAACAAGAATATGAACCCTGAGGTGGACTTCTTATCATCTACATCGAATTTGAAGTTCACTATCTCCATAAACCAAGATGTAGTCTTGAGTTCTTAGATACCTGAAGATGCTTTGCACTACACTCTGGTGTTTTCCTCCATAGTAGGATTGGTTACTGTTGAGATAATTGCTATTTCTGTATTTAGATAATTCCAAGTTTTGTTTTTTGCTTTATCTTTTGTAATCCTCTATTTATCCTTTCCTTTTTTTGTATTTTATCCATTGGGTTTTTCTCCTATATAAGAGAACCTTTTGGTTTTTCATAATTTATCTAAGTTTATCCCTATTACATGGTATCGAAGCCACGTACCTAATCCCTTTCTAATCACCCCCACGCGTATACCCCTACGCCTCGCGCACGACCTAAGCGCTCGTCCGCTCGCCTGGTATCCCCCTCGCCCTCGCCCCACGCACGGCCCTTCGGGCCCCTGTGCGAGGTGCGAGGCATCCTCGCCTCTTGCAGGCGCTCTTCCACCTTGGAAACACCGTGCCTGCGCTCTTCCGCCTCGGCACGCCCTGCGCCCTGTTCGCTCATGCGCCCTCCGCGCGCCCCTGTTCGCCCTCGACACGTCCTTGTGCGCCCTGTGCAGACCACCATCTAGTCATCCGTGCCCTCTGCACTCGCGGACCGCCATATAGTCTTTATCATCAACAGATGATACCGAGCAACTGACGTGTCTAGAGAGGCTGCTCCTGCTTTGAGGGCTTATTGTCCTCCCTTATCACGGATTGCTGCTGTCGAACCTCACCTTACAGCCCAAACGCCCAGTGCACCCGCAAGACGCCCTCCCAGCATGACCAGACCCAATTTTGACTTTCGCGTGAAAAAGATCTTTAAATTCTGCATCCATAGTCGCCCTAACAAACAACAAGGATTAAAGGATGGTTGTATGAGTCTACACGTACAACCAATCATTCATATGATTCTGTAGACTCCATTATATCGGTCTACTCTCCGATCGAACTCCGTTATTTGGCTATTTCACATCATGTCAGACAACAAGGGTGACATTCTCGTCAGGAGCCTTCAAAGGTCCGGCTCCCATTGCTAAGATGGATGGGACCAACTATGAATTGTGGTTCATGCAGTTTCTCACCCTCATGCAGTGCAACAACAAGGAGCACATCCTGACAGATCCAGAACCAACGGAGAAGATCGGAGCAAATGCTTCTTGGAAGCAAGATGATGCGTATGCGCGTGTATGGCTTTGTGGGACTCTTTCTATAGAGAATGCCAATGATATTCTAACTCAGCCTACTACCAAGGCAATGTGGGATACTTTGGCATCCACTTATGCAAATGCGAAGAATGAGGCCAAGATCCTTCAACTACTGTTTGATATCTACAACACCGAGCAGAATGGTCGCCCCCTGCATGTCTACTACACTTTCTTGCGTGGCATGTTTGAAAAGCTTCATAGATACATGCCTATTATGATGTCTGTTGAACAACAGAAGACATAGGAACTCCACGATGGTTGGAGTTTTCATGGCTGGACTTGATGCAGAATATGAGGCTGCACGTACCCATCTTCTTACTGGAGAAACCATTCCTCCTATAGAGGAGGCCTATAGTCGTCTCAGCCGACTCAACATCCATTCGACAACTACGTCTTCGCATTCCTCAGCGATGGCAGCCTCTCGTGGTCGAGGTGGGGCAATCCAATTCAGAGGATGCATACCTCAAGGAAGAGGCAGTGGACGTCAGCGTGGTCCCTGCACCTCTTGCCGCAAGCCTGTACATGCAGAGGATACATGCTATCAGAAGCATGGCTATCCCGTTTCTTGTCGAGTAGCAGAGCAGATTGTGTCTCTCCAGGCCGATCCTCGCCTGAATGATATTGTCTCTCGCATTCGAGAGATCATGACTCCTAATACTGACACCACCACAGATACTGCTACAGCAGCCAGAGCCTCTTCGAGCTCCTCAGGTATCACCTATGCCTTTACTGGTAGTACAAATACAGATATGACAGAATGGATTGTGGACTCTGGTGCATCTCACCACTTATATGGAAACAAAACGCAACTAAAGTCCTACAAGGCTATACCACCTGGCAGATGGGTCGCCGTTGCTAATGGTGACCACTTACCCGTTACAGGACAGGGGGAGGTGCACTTGACACTATCCATACGTCTGAAGAATGTTTTATATGCTCCTGCCTTTCAGATGAATTTACTGTCTATTAGTCAGATCACTAAAGATATGCATTGTCGTGCAATCTTTGATCTTTCATCTCTTGTGTTTCAGGACATAATCACGGGCAGGATAATTTGAAGTGGCCATGAGCAGCGGGGACTTTACAGACTGGTCCAACCTCCTCATGCTAATGTTTCTGTTATACCTACTTGACCGGTCTCTCCTTATTTGTGGCACCTTAGATTTGGACATCTTCCTCTGCAAAAGTTATGTCATGTTCTCCCTCAGATTTCTACGAGATCCTCTTTTCAATGTGAAGCACGTCAACTTGGGAAGCATCACTGTTCATCTTTTTCATCCCGTTAGAGTCGGAGCAGTTCTCAGCTATTTGAGCTCCTTCATTTAGATATCTGGGGTCCTAGTCGTGTCCCTGATCTCCAAGGACACCGTTTTTATCTTGTAGCGGTCGCTGATTTTTCTAGACTTTCCTGGGTCTTCTTATTGAAAAATAAGTCTGAGGCTAGATCCACTATCAAGTATTTTTATTAATGAAACAAAGAATATTTTTTCTGGCAATATCAAGTATATTCGTTCTGACAATGCTTTGGAATTTTGCACCTTATATCTTTCTGAGTTCCTTAGATCCCATGGCATTGTTCACCAGACCTCTTGTGTCTATACTTCTCAGCAGAACGATGTTGCAGAGCGCAAACACCGTCACTTACTTGATGTAACCAGGACATTGCTGATACATAGTCATGCTCCTTATTCTTACTAGGGTGATGCTGTCCTTATTGCATTGCATGTTATCTGGTAAACCGTATGCCCTCGTCCGTGTTACGAGAGAAGATTCCTTACTCGATTGCGTTTCCCTAGACGGATCTCTTCTCTCTTACACCTCGTGTATTTGGATCTGTTGCCTTTGTTCGTGATGTCTCTCCAAGGCGTGACAAGCTCTCTCCTAGAGCTATCAAGTGTGTGTTTGTCGGCTATTCTCGTACCCAAAAGGGGTATTGCTGCTTTAATCCATTAAGCCATAAATATTTTGTTAGTGCTGATGTTACTTTCTTTGAGTCGGTCATGTATTTTTCTCCTACAGGTGACAGACTTAATCCATCTGACTCTGATGATGACATTTACATGCCACCACCTCCTGCTATTGATTCTTCACCTTCACCTACTTTACCTCCTCCACCACCTCCACCACCTCCGCAAGTTCAGTTTTTGCCTTGTGATGTTCCTCGCAAATCACGCTTTGTTCTCCCTGCTCACGAGCCTTGCCCATCATTCAGCACGCCTCAGGTATGTAACGAACATATTATTACTGATGGCACTACTGAATTAACTGTACAACAAGAGGAGTAGATATCCTCTCAAGAAGGAAATATACAGGCCCATGTCTTGGCTGATGATCTAGATGTACCAATTGCTCTGCGAAAGCGGAAACGAGCATGTACTACTTACCCTCTCGCGGCCTAGATTTCTTTGAATAGGCTGTCAGAGGATTTCAGAAGATTTACGCTGGCATTATCAGCCGTGCATATACCGCAAACGTATCAGGAGACTCTCAAAGATAGTTAGTGGAGGTTAGCCATGGAGGAGGAGATGGTTGCTCTCCAGTCACGTGGTACGTGGAGTCTTGTTTCTACTCCTATTGATGCATCAGTTCTGGGATGCAAATGGGTGTTTTCTGTGAAACACCGTGCGGATGGGAGTGTGGATCGCTATAAGGCGAGACTTGTGGCACGAGGGTTTACCCAGACATATGGGGTAGACTATCACGATACTTTCTCCTCTGTTGCCAGACATTCTACTCTCCGTATTCTCCTTGCTATTGCTGTAACATGAGATTGGCCTCTTTATCATCTTGATGTGAAAAATGCATTCCTCTATGGTGACTTACAGGAGGAGGTCTACATGCAGCAGCCACCTGAGTTCGCTGCTGAGGGGGAGTTTCATAAGGTGTGCATGTTACATAAGGCTATCTATGGCCTTAAGCAGAGTCCAAGAGCATGGTTCCAGAAGCTCTCGGACTTAATAGAATAGTGGGGGTTTGTGAGATCAACTGCAGATCACTCCTTGTTTATATAGAAGACCCAGAGAGGTACTACAGTCATTCTAGTTTATGTGGATGACATTATTATTACAGGGGATGACGAGCAGGGTATTCAGGATGCCAAGGACTTCCTAGGTCAGCAGTTTGTGACCAAGGACCTTGGACATTTACGTTACTTTCTTAGAATAGAGTTTGCCAGGAATCAACGGGGTCTTGTAATGACCCAAAGAAAATATGTTATAGATCTTCTCTCAGAGACAGGCATGGCAGATTGCAGACCTGCCACTACTCCGCTTGACCCAAGCATGAAATTGTATAATGATGATACTAAGGAAGTCGACAAGAGAAGATACGGAGACCTGGTTGGCAAGCTATTATATGTAACTATTACCAGGCCCGACATAGCATTTGCAGTAAGCAAACTGAGTCAATTTATGGAGCAGCCCAGACAGGCACATATGGATGCAGTCCATATGATTCTAAGATACTTGAAGACTTCACCTGGTACTGGACTTCTTTTCAGCAGAGGCACATCTCTATCAGTGACAGTATGCGCAGATGCATATTATGCTGGGTGTCCAAAAGATAGGAAGTCTACATCTGGATTTGCCGTGTCCATAGGAAATTCTCTTGTTTCGTGGAAAAGTAAGAAGCAGACGGTGGTTGCTAGATCAAGTGTTGAATCAGAATACAAGGCTATGGCACATGCTAGTACAGAAATGATGTGGGTCAGATCTGTTCTTACTGATCTAACTATAGAAGTACCTCTTCCCATGCATCTCCAGTGTGATAATCAAGCTGCTCTCTTCATTGCAATAACCCAACCTTTCATGAAAGGACGAAGCACATAGAGGTGGATTGTCACTATACTTGTGACATGATACAGAAGGGTTTTATCACTACTACACATGTCAGCTCTGGAGACCAGACAACAGATATACTTACAAAGGCTCTAGCAAGAGGACCTTATAAAAAATGTTGTTCCAAGCTGAGTCTTATTGATATCTACGCTCCAGCTTGAGGGGGAGTGTTGAGATAATTGCTATTTCTGTATTTAGATAATTCCAAGTATTGTTTTTTGCTTTATCTTTTGTAATCCTCTATTTATCCTTTCCTTTTTTTGTATTTTATCCAATGGGTTTTTCTCCTATATAAGAGAACCCTTGGGTCTTTCATAATTTATCTAAGTTTATCCCTATTACAGTTACCATAGTGGGATTGATTACAGCTTACCACTCCCACTATATGGCAGCTATCTGGTCTTGTACACATCTTGGCATATCTCATACTTCCAAATTCCATGATCGAAATGTACATGCAAACATGGTAACAGATGCATAGACACGAGCGATGGATCTGACTTAAGGTGGAGTCTACAATGAGTGGGTAGCTCGGATGTTATCCATGGGAGTCTTGAGTACTCAACCATATGTGGAAATGGAGAAGCATCATAGAGTACACTGACTCGGTACCAGAGTGTCATGAAGCTTGTAGCAGTGCGAGCACATCGAGTACATGCAACAGTGAAAGGCATGACAAGCATGACAATGGATTCACGTAGCAGTACATACACGAGCATAGGAAGGCAGTTTGAAGTGAATCGGAAAGCATCGAGGAGCAATGAAATGTAATCACACAGGAATGCACATAAAGGCACGTGGTATCGGTAGCGATATGTGGCATCTAAGGAGGCATGGAGTGTTGTAAGTGCAGAGTACAAGCGTGGTCGAGCATTCTCGGTGGTACATGTACGAGAGTAATCTAGACGCCATGATAATGAACTTCTGATGGACTTTCCCTTAGCACGTAGAGCACTAAGGAATGGTTTACCGCACGAGAGACTGGAGGTCGTGGATTCCATTCACCACAAGATCGAGTGTTTGTCGACATTTGGTGAGTTATGGCAAAGCTACATCAACAAGGCATTAGAGTATGAGTGTTCTGATGACTGGGTGGTTGATGTGGAGTCAATCATATGAGAAGATGAAAGGATAACAAGGGAGTCGAAGAGACAAGAAGATGAAAAGGTACCTGGAATGCGATCGGTTGCCATGGATCTTGAAGAGTCTTATTTCTTTATGTATCATCATTGTAGATGTAATAATGAGACTCCGCTGGATTGCCTTATGTCTTTTATATAAGGAGGGTGGTGACTCATTTGTTGACACATCTCACCATGCAGCAAGTCTCCCCTTCTAATAAGAGAAGAGTTTTGTGCCCATGCTTGTGTGATTGTGTGGTTGTATTCTTGAGTGTTTTTGAGTGTATTCTTGATAGTGTTCTTGAGCAATCTGAAGTTCGTTGTTGTGCTTGTGTTGAAGCGTCGGTATGTGATCAAGTGCAATTTTGAGAAGAGCTAAAGCGTGTCCATGACCGTTCAACTCGTGAAGGCTAGTTAGCTACAGATTGCTAACGTCCTACAGATTGAAATCAATAGCAAGATTTTGGCCCTGTGATAGTTGGTATGCGAGCTCAAGCGGCTAGTTCACGATACCATTCGTTGGCATGAAGTTGGTATAATAACATAGGTCTTGGTACCATTCGTTAGCACGAGATTGGTATCAGAGCTGAAGGTGGTACCCATTCGTTGGTTTGAAGCGTATCAAATCTTGATCAATGTCAAGAAAGTGGGCAAATCTATGAGCGATTTTGGGTGCAGTCAATTACAGGAGAAATGAAACTCGTTGGTGCAAGTACATCTTCAATTGTCCGAGCGAAGATGATGGATGTCACTGATCATGTTGCAGCATGCAGAGCTTTTAACTCGATAGAGGGTGGGACCTCTACCACCAAGAGCTTTGGTGGTGCCAAGGCTCGATCGAGAATGCACATGAGTATGAAGGTGCATTTTAAGCACCAACGTGTGCACTCGAGCCTCACAACAGAAGCCACAAATAGGAGAATATCCATGCACAAGAAACATATAGAGAGCTCTGGAGGGTGATTCACCATGGACATGGTGATGGACGTCCATGCGGGTGGAGTAGTGGCGAGCCACCTTGGGCTGAGCGAGATACCGAAGATACTTGGAGCGTAGGAGAGGCGTTCAACTCTCATGGTATGGGAATACCCATAGAGAGCAGTAGGGACCAAAATGAGGGAACATAGAGATGAGTACTCCATAGTTGGAGCTGGAGCTATCACACACCTGCGATGGAGATGTTATCCTCTCATGGAGACGGGAAGTATACCCCGAGTATGGGAGCTGATGAGGAAGCTTCACTTCTCAAGGCAAAGGCCAAGTCATAGAGGGATTCAATGGTTCGCGAGAAGAACATGTATGATAATGGAAGTCTTGCAAGCTTGCACCAGTTATCCCATTGAGTCATATATGGAGGTGCACATTGGATGGAGGATTGTGGTAGGATGCCATCAGAAGAAGTCATGCTTAATTGAGGACAATTGATTCTTCTGATGGGACAAGCTTGTAACACCCTCAAGTTCCATGATCGATAATGTATGTACATACACGGTAACAGATGCATGAACATGAGCGATGCAGCTGACTTCAGGTGGAGTCTACAGTGAGTGGATAGCTAGGATGTTTCTATCGGAGTCTTAGAGACTCGACCGTATGTGGCAATGAAAAATCATCACAAAGGACATCAGTTTAGTAGTAGAGTGTCGTGGAGCTTGTAGCAGTGCGAGCATAGTAAGTACAAGAAGCAGTGCAAGACGTGACAATGACTGCATGTAGCGGTACTTACGTGAGCATAGGAGGGTACTATGTAGTAAATCAACACACATTGAGGAGCAATGCAGTGCAGTCACACATGTGTGTACATGAAGGCATACAGTATCGGTAGTGATGCGTGGTAGTCCAAGGAGGCATTGAGCGTTGTAGGTGTTGAGTACGAGCATGAGCAAGCAGGCTCGATAATACACATACGAGAGTGGTCCAGAGGCTACAATAATGATGTTCTGTTGGACTTTCCCTTAACATGTAGAGCGTTAAGGAATGGTTTACTGCACGAGGATCTAGGGTCCACAGGTTACCTTTGGCACAAGATCGAATGTTTGGTGACACTTGGTGAGTTATGACAAAGTCATATTAGCAAGGTGTTGGGGTAGGAATGTGCTGATGACTGGGCAGTTGATGTAGCATGTGAGAATACGAAAGAACAACAAGGGAGTCAAAGAGACAAGAAGATGAAGAGTTGTTGTGGAACATGAAAGATTCCTATGGAATTTGGAGAGTCTTATATCTTTATGTATCATTATTGTAGACGTAATAATGAGACTCCCTTGGGTTGCCATGAGTCTTGTATATAAGGAGGGACAATGGCTGATTTGTAGACACACCTCACCAAAGAGCAAGTCTCTGCTAATAAGAGATGAAATTTGTGCCCGTGTTTATGTAATTGTGTGGTTATGTTCTTGAGCATGTTCTTGAGAGTGTTTTTGAGCGATCCAGAGTTCATTCTTGTATTTATGTTAGAGTACCAATACGAACAAGTGCAAGTTTGTGAAGAGTTGAAGCGTGTCCGCGACTATTCTACTCGGAAAGGCTGGTTAAGTACGGGTAACTAAAGCCACACATGTTGAAATCGGTAGCTGGATTTTATCCCTGTGACAATTGGTATCCAAGCTCAAACGGATGGTTACGATACCATTCATTGTTATGAAGTTAGTATGATAGTATAGGGCATAATACCATTCATTGGCACAAATTTGGTATCGGAGCTGAAGGTGGCACATGTTCGTTGGTACGAAACGGTATCAGATCTTAGTTGGTGCCAAGAAAGTGGGTAAAACTAAGAGCAATTGTTGATGCAGTTGATCGCGGGAGCAAAGGAACTTGTTAGTGCAAGTTTATCTTCAATCATTGGAGTGAAGATGGTGGGTGTCACTGATCGTTGTAGCATGCAGAGCTTCGAACTCAGTGGAGGGTGGGATCTCTACCATCAAGAGCTTTGGAGGTATTAAGTCTTGATCGAGAATGCACATGAGTACGAAGGTGCAATTTGATAAGCAATATGTCTGCTTGAGCGATACAACTGAAGCCGTGGATATGAGAACATCCGTGCATAAGAACCTGATACAAAGCAATAGAGGGTGATGCACCATGGACATAGTGATGGATGTCCATGAGGGTGGAGTAGTGACGAACTACCTCACCAATGATCTTATGCGGAGTGGGATACCGAAGATCCTCGGAGCGCAGGAGGCTCTCAATTTTCAAGGTATGCGATGCCCATAGAGAGTAGTAGGAACCGACAATAATTGTGTATGTACGCACTCTACATATGGAGTTGGAATTGCCATATACGTGTGATGGAGATGTGGATCCTCTCATGGAGACAAGAGTGATATACCGAGTACAGGTTCTGATGGGAATCTTCACTTCTCAAGATGAAGCCCAACCATGGAGGGACGCGGCGATTCATGAGGAGAACATGTGTAAAAAAGAAGTGGTGCAAGCTTACACCAGTTGTCCCATTGAGCCACATCAGGAGGTTCACATCGGATTGAGGATCATGATGGGATGCCAACTGAAGAAGGCATGCTCAGTTGAGGATAACTGATTCTTCAGGTAGGAGAGGCTTGTCGTATCCTCAAATTCCATGATCAAGAATGTACGTGCAAACATGGTAACAAGTGCCTGAATGTGAGTGATGAAGCCGACTTCATGTGGAGTCTTCAGTGACGAGGTAGTTTAGAGGTTATCTATAGGATTCTTAGAGACTCAACCATACATGGCAATGGAGAAGCATCACAGAGGACACCAGCTTAGTAGCAGAGTGTCGTGAAGCTTGTTCCAATATGAGCACATCAAGTACAAGAAACATTACAAGATATGACGGTGAATGCACGCAGCGGTATGTATGTGAGTATATGAGGGTGGTATGTAGAGAACCGACACACATTGGGGAGCAATGAAGTGCATCCACACACGTGTACGCACGAAGACACACGATACAGTAGCGATGCAAGGCGGTCCAAGGAGACATGGGGTGTTGCAGGTGCTGAGTAAGAGCGTGGGCGAGCATACTTGGTACTACACGTACGAGAGTGGTTCAAAGTCCATGGTAGCAAAGTTCTTGTGGACTTCCCTTAACATGTACGATGCAAAGGAAGGGTTTGTTGCACAAGGATCTGGAGGCCGCATGTTAACTTTGACACAAGATCGAGTGTTTGGTGGCACTTGGTGAGATATGGCAAAGCTGCATCAACACGGTGTTGGAGAGCAAGTGTGCTGACGTCTGAACGGTTGATGTGGTGTTAACCGTGGGAGAAGATGAAAGGACAACAAGGGAGTCGAGGAGACGAAGATGAAGAGTTTCTGTGGAACATTAAGGGTTGCCCTGGAACCTTAAGAGTCTTATGCATCATTATTATAGATGTAATAATGAGACTCCCGTGGGTTTCCTTGAGTCTTATATATAAGGAGGGGTGGTGGACCGTGGCTCATTTGTAGAGGCACTTCATCAGAGAGTAGGTCTCCCCTTATAGTAAGAGAAGAGCTTTATGCACGTGCTTGTGTGATTGTGTGGTTGCGCTCTTGATCACTCTTAGGCGTGCTCATGAGAGTGTTCTCTAACGATCTAGAGTTCATGCTTGTGCTTATGTTGGAGGGTCGATACATAAGGAAGTGAAAGTATGAGAAGAGTTAGAGCTTGTCCATGACCATTCTACTTGTGATGCTTAGTTAGCTACGATAGAGGGATTTTATCTCTGTGACAACATACACCATGCTTCTTACAGCTGATGCATAAGGGTATTTGGCCATAGGCTTCTTATCCCCAACACTTTGAGGTGCCATCCCTTTAGATAGATTAATTCCATGTCTTAAGGGAAATAAGCCTTTCTTGGAATTTTCTATATTGAATCATTTCAATATTTTCTTAATGTAACCTTGTTGTGATAGTCCCAATATCCTCTTCTCTCTATTTTTGGATAGTTTCAGACCTAAGATATAAGAGAATCTTTCATCTCAAAGATATGAGACAACCAGATGTTAATACTGGTCATCATCTCAATATTATTTCCATTGATTAGGATGTCATTTATATAAAGCACGATCAACACAATTGTGCTTCCACTAAGCTTTATGTATATACATGGTTCATCCAGATTTCGAAGGAAATCATAACTTCATATGGTTTCATTGAATCGGGTGTTCCAACTACGAGAAGCATGTTTAAGCCCATAAACAGAGATTTCTTCAGCTTGCACACTTCGCTTTCCTCATCTATGAAGCCTGGGGCTGCTACATATAGATATTCTCATCGAGGTATCCATTGGGGAGTACTTTCTTGATGTACACCTGCTAGATGTCGTAGTCAAGTTGTATATCTATAACTAGCAATACCCTGATGGGATTAAGCATGACTCCAAGAATGAATGTCTCATCGCAATAAATGATTCTCTCTCTTTTTTTGACGAGAAAAAAGGGGTGAGCCCCCAATTTTGGGGGTCACCGTCGATATATTCCAATTATAAGTTTTTAGAGTACATTATCGTGATGTCCAGAGAGTATGAAGAGCGTTACAATGGGACAAAACCTTTTCAACATAAAACCTCTAGTTGTTGAAGATTGACTCGTTTCTTCCGATCCATATGGCTTCGACCAATCATCATTTGAGTTTCCGCCGACCACCCTGATGGATCTCCAAAAATCCGCGACATTCCCCCTCCGCACCCAAGAGATAGCCATCGCCGTCCATACCGTAGTCGAGGAAGGACATTGGAAGAAGATATGCTCTGCGTTTTCTTCCGATACCCCGCATCTATCACAACACGCATCAAAGATCCCGAGGATGCGCCTCCTCCGTACCTTGTCATAAATTCGGTTCCTCCTCAAGCACCATAGAAATATCTTAACTCTCAACGGGATCTTCGCCGCCCAAATGATTTTAACATCCTGACGGATCTTGGCGTCCAGTTCCTCCCGCTGACAGAGCTCGTTGTATGCCTTCTTCATGGAGAAGGTGTTGGCCGCACATTGGAAATGGTCTCTGATGTTACTACGAGTCCCCATGGGCGGTAAAACCAACTGCATTGCCATAAAGTCTTCAAATTGTTGTTCAGATAGCCCAGGTGCAAAGGATGGTGACCAAATTCCACCATCAGCCACCTCTGCTAACGTGGCATCTTCGTCCACCGCCAACGCAAATAGCCGCGGAAACCTATCCTCCAAGGAGCCATCCCCTAACCAATCGTCATGCCAGAACCTAAAGATTTTGCCATCCCCCATTATAGGCTGCAAAAGATTGGCCAAAGAAGGTAGCACCTCGCGAATGCCCAACCAAAGAGGAGATTCGAAGGGGATTCTCTTCGTGATCAGCTCGCCCCCCACCCTGTACACTTTCCTCAAGAGAGAAGCAACCAGAGAGGTGGAGGGACCCCAAATTTGAAATATCCGTTTGGCAATGAGGGCCCTATTCATGCAACTGATGTCCCTAACTCCCAGACCCCCTCCCTGCATCTCACTGTGATATCATCCCACTTGACGAGATGAAGGCCACGACTCCTCTGGTTCCCATCCGACCAAAAGAATTGCTTCATCAAGGATTCTATTTTCTTCCTCACCCCAGTCAGCATGATTCTTGTTGAGAAGAAGAAGATAGGAATAGCTGAAAGCACATGTTTTAGAAGAACCAGTTTTCCACCCTTCGATAACGTGATGGATTTCCATCCGGCCAGCCAACGCTCGATTTGCTGCACCACGTGATCCCAATCCCTATTTCTGAGCTTTCCATCCGTTAATAGCAGCCCCAAGTAGGAGATGGGAAGGAGGCCCAGACCACAGCCAGAGACGTTAGCCAAAACCCTACGGTCGACCTCCTCCATCCCAAAAGTTACCACTGTTGATCTCAAGGCCCGAAATGTCGCTGAAGATCTCCACGAACTGCACAGCGTTCCTGCTCTGGTCGGCCGTACCACCCAGAAAGTTGATCGTGTCATCCGCATATTGTAAAAGAGGGATAGAAATATCGTCAATCCGGAAGCCCTCGCACCAACCCGAATCAACGACCTGTTTGAAAAAAATCCCCAAGGCATCTGTGACAATGACAAATAACATAGGAGCAAGCAGACAACCCTGCCTCACACCCCGCTACGGTTGAAAAAAGCCCCCCTCCGGTTTGCCGTTCACCAGCATCGATAAAGACGATGTTGTAACACACCTTTTCATCCAGTCTACCCACATAATATGGAAGCCCTTCTTCCTCAGTGATTGCCAGATAAATTTTCATTGCACGCAGTCATAAGCCTTGGAGAAGTCAATCTTCCATAGAGCGGCCTTCGCCCGACTCCTCTTCCATTCGAGACAGACCTCCGAGGCCATGACCAAATCGTCCGCCATCTGCCTCCCAGGAATAAAAGCAGACTGACCTTGCAACACCACGGAGTCCATAACCCTTTTCATTATGTTTGCCAGGACCTTTGTAATGATAAGGTAACTCGCTGGGCCGGTAGTCTTCCACCCCCACGGGGTTGTCTTTCTTTGGTAACAAGAAAATCAATGAACGGTTTATCTTCTCAAAACCGACATTACCCTCTCTGAATTCATTCAAGTGCTCCAAAACCTCATCCTTCAGCAAATCCTAGAACTCCCGATAGAACAGAACTGGAAACCCATCAAGCCCAGGCGACCCTTTCGCGTTCAACGACCGCACCGCCCGCCTCAGCTCCTCCTTAGTAAACGATGTCGTCAACCCATCTGCCTGAGACGTCGTCACGGATTTCACCCCAGTTCCCCTCCACCCCAACCATTTCCATCCCTTCTTTTGGAAGCCCTTACAAAGTGGCCCCGCAGAGCCCCCCAATAGCTGTCTCTTCCGCATACCGCACCCCTCACCTCAATTTCATGGATGAAATTCCTTCTCCGCCGCCTGAAAGCCATTGAGTGGAAGAACCTAGTGTTGGCGTCCTCCTTCTTCAACAACTTCTGTCTGGATCTCTATCTCCACTCCACCTCCTCCTTCTTGTCGATGAGAAGGAGCTCCTCCAATAGTGCTTGGCGGGTCTGAAGATCGGACTCTGAAAGCTCATTCGCATCATCCAGGCCGTCGAATCTGGCAACCTCGCTCTGCGCCTCTGCCCTCCGCGAATTCTGCCGAGATATGGCCTCCCTTCCAAAGGCCGATAGTACGGTCCTCAAAGATTTTAGCTTACATGCAAATTGCGATACCGCAGATCCTTCAGTGACCACCCCTCTCCAGTTCTCCGCCACCATCTCCCCAAACCCTTCCTCCAAAAGCCACCATTTCTCAAAGCGAAAGAAAAACCTCCCCCGCCCTTCTTCCCCAGAGGTCCACATAATCGGTGTATGGTCAGATAGCACCCGCGGAAGAGCCCAAGCCTGAGAGACAGGGAAAAGATCAGCCCATCCTCAAGTAACCAGAAACCGATCAAGGCACAATCTGGAGTTCTTATTCCACCAGGTGAATGCGCATCCTGCCGCATCCACGATCGAGAGGCCCAGCCGATGAATCGTCTCCTGAAAAGCCGCCGAGCCCGGGTCAATCCCCCCTCCTCCCCGACCCTAGGGTCGGTCGTCTTGCAGAAGAGTATGGTTGAGGTCCCCTCCGATCAACCATGCGACATTCTCCGCCGAGCTGCCCATTGAATCAATCTCCGCCGTAAGGGTATCGCCACCCCCGCCACTAGGACCGTAAACGTTCATTACCAAGAACACCATCCCGTCCGAGCGACGCCGTAGCAGTGTTGAAAGACAAAACTGGTGCTTCGAAACAGCCTGAAGATCGAATAAGTCTTTCTTCCACCCCGTCAGCATACCTCCTGGTGCTCCAATAGGCTCGTGCTCTGCTATCTGATACAGAACCCCTCTATCCAGACCGCGAGTTGACCCCGTGCTGGCCGCATCAAGCTTCGTCTCTTGTACCATGAAAATATCTGCTCCATTGTCCCTAATAAGCCTGAGTACACGCGTCCATTTCTCCGACCTTCCCAACCCCCTCACATTCAAAGATAGGATCTTCAATGACATACAAACTGAGATAACCTCCTTGGCAGAACTAGGCTGAGGCATTCGGCCATAGTTCTGTTTAATATCTGGAAACGATTATGGGAAGAAAGCCGAGGCCCATGGGCCTCTTCCTGCAATTCTTCGACCTCTAATCTGGTTGTTTCTTCTACCAGGACCGCCCGCTGCCATCTCCGCCTTCGGGAAGTCTTTCTTGCGTAGCACATCCCAAATCTAGTGCCATCGATCCTCATCGTTTGGGGTTTATGGGAATGGTCCCCTCCCTCCATATCCAATAACTCTTTGTGAGCGGAGGCGAGCTGCGATGGTAAAGCACCGAGCATCGACTCTTGCCGATCAACTTCGATCGCTAGCATAATCGGGGACTCCTTGGAGTTTTGAGCCCTCGGGGTTTGTGACCCACAAGAGGGCCCATCGGAAAAGGCCACCAAAGATGTATCACCATTGCACGTCCTCATCTCCTCAGTCGAAGCAGTCAGACCCATGGCCGAGGGAAGAGGAACCGAATCGCTAACCGGGTCCGTAACCCGAATCATTTCCCTGCCCCGATCTGCGGGAAGGTCCTTCAGGATCGGTTCATCAATAATGGGATCCGGTTGTGTTGCAGGATCCGAAGGTTGGGAGGTTTCTCCAAGCTTGCGACCCGGATGCGAAAGGTCAACAGACCCCGTAAGGTCCGACCCATGAACCCTTTCACTCACGTCCTCGTCAGTCGGCCCACGTGATGCCATCATAAAATGCGGAGGGAGGGCCCATCTGAGGCGATTCTGTATGCCCCCACTTAGATTCTCGAGGTGGATTTTCTGCGGGATACCAAAAGACAAAGGCCGGAAGGAGCCGAACCGAAATGACTGTGGGACACGAAATGGCGCCAGCGCCTCCTCGTTTCCAGGACCGATTTTTCAGTTACCAATCGGTGCGCCGCTCGCTCCCGACGACAACCACTCCGCCGCCGTTGCTCCCCGGCCTGCCGTCGCTCAGCGGCCGGGGGTAGAGATGTAGCACGCGAACAGCACAAGCGACCTTCTTCCACCAAACCTCAACCAGCGCGGGCCCAACGACTCAGCAGTATGTTTGCCACTTCAATCACGGGGTCCTGGGGCTCCCCGGTAATACCCCATAGACACGATGCTTCTTACATCCATCCACATCCCCAGCAATTGCTTCAGCATGCTCCGGCCACGCCATTCGTAAGGGATGCCACAGACCGACACTAAAGATGCAGGCTTCAGATGGAGAAGACCGTCTTCCACCTCGACCCACCGCCACCTGAGCTTCGTCCAACCCTCCTTCGACCACTGCAACAGCTCCGTCGCGTCAATGTCCGTTAGGCCACGAGCCAGGACTCGCCATGGAGTGAGTTTAATAACGTCGCCCTCACCCACCAGAAATAGTGTGCCATTCTCCCACGTCTGCAGTTCCCCGGAAGAGGGCCTCCTCTGGGTTGTCGCCCTCACCCACCAGAAACAGTGTGCCATTCTCCCACGCGAAGGATTTGCTTGACCTCTTTTCTGGCGGTAGTTGTCGATTTCTCCGCATCACCTTCAGAGGACAATGACGACTTCTGTGAGCAAAACCACGACACGAGAAGCACCGCAGGGGTTCCCTGCATTGTCGGGACCAGTGCACCAGAGAGCCACACTGAAAACAACCCCTTCCAAAATGATTGGGAAGCGAAGGGAGTTTGGAAGATAGTCTCTCCCGGCCCAGCACACGCCTCCGATAAACAAGCGTCCAACCCCCCTCCTCGCAGCCTCTTCTCATTCTCAAAATAAATATCCATAAATACTTCTCTCTATCTGTAACCCTTATCTACGAGCCATGCATTGAAGGTCTCTACCTTCCCATTGGGTCTCCTCTTTCTCTTCAAACTCCACTTACACCTAATGGGTTTAACCCCTTTTGGTGGATCCTCCAGGTTCCATACACAATTCTTATGCATGAAGTCTATTTCAGACTTCATTGCTAGCTTCCATCTATCCATGTCGTGATCTTCCAATGCTTCATCATATGAAGTCAGATCATCGTCAAACTCTTTTGATACATGGAATCCATACCTCTTAAGTGGTCTTATCACTCTTAAACTCTTTCTAAGATGTATAGATATGTCATCCTTCATTATCTCTTGAGTTTTTGGTACATGAAATTCATCGGTCTTACCAGACTCAATGAGTTCTTTGACGATATTGTTATCTTGACTCACATAATTCACCATATAAAAATAGACGTCTTTATAGACATATTTTCGAGTCTCAAGATCATAAAGTTGGTATGCAATACCGTTCTTTACATATCCAATGAAGTAGTACTCTCTAGTATGAGATTCCAACTTGATTGCATCTATGTTTTTAGCATGGGCCAAAAAACCCCAAATCTTTAAATGTTTTACACTTGGCTTGTTACTGTTAGAGTATTTGAAGCATGCATCACTTATGTAATAGGTGGGTAAAGGGATCCCTCTAGGATCCGTTTACCCCATCCATATGTTTAGTCCCACATCTACCGGTGATGGGACTAGAAGGCTCAGTGGAGGCTATATAAGGAGCCCCAAACCTCCTGTATCCATTGAGAAAGTTCAATAGACTATTAGCCCTCTGAGGCATTCTCCCGTGGTTTCATCCCGCTCCTTAGGTAGTAGGGTTCCACGTAAAATATTTGTGTTCTATGTTTCATATTTCTGATTATGCTCTGTTTATCATTTCGCTTCTAGATTCTTTATTTTCTAACATGGTATTAGAACGCGTTCGTTTCTCGAGGTTTTGATTATAATTTTTTTCCCAAGATCCAATTATCAAGTTCCTGTTCTAGAGTTTATATAGAACCCTAGCAATTTTTGGGCATTCATTTTGGCTGTGCAATCTAGATTTCTAGACCGAGAGCCTTATATTCTCCAGTTCTATGCATCTAGGATTTTTGAAACTCTAGTTGTTCTTGATGTGACATCCAGACCATCCGGGCCATAAAGCATGCAGGAGGTGCAGTTCCCAACCATCTGGGATCTGTTGCAACCCAGCAATCGAGGCTTGATGTGGTGCAGGAGGCACCACAACAGGTGAATTTAAAAAAAAACGGCGATGCCAGACGTCTCATCCTCCAGGGCACAACATCCAGGCGCCCCAGGCGCTTCTCCTAACCATCCAAGATGATGGCATGCCACACCCATCTCCTCTCAGCACAACACGAAGGATTTCCCATACGCGAATCCCGAGCGGCATCGCCACCTCCAGCTGCCTCCAGGAGGGAGGCGACACCATTGAGCGGTCTTCTTCGATTCTCCAGGCACGCAGGTGGCTGCACATGCACCTGTAGACTTGAGAATCTCCCCTTTCAGACCCAATGGCGGAGCATAATACACCACCAGGCCGCATCCCCTTCACTCCCCTTGGCGCCAGGTGACGACGCTCCATCTCTCAAGCACGACCCTTCTACTACCTGGCGAAGCCAGCCTCGTCTTCCACGTGGATCCGTAGTAACTACGACAAGACCTCCTGGCTGCGCGACCCTCCTGCGCAGCCTCAATCCTAAGGCGGCACGCCCGCCTCCGCCTCCGCCTCCGCCTCCCACTGTCGATCCCAGTCGCATGCCACCTCCCTCGCACAACGGTACACTCCAGAGCAGCGAAGCCCGGAGGGCTCTTCAGGCGATGTCGAAAGTCCTCCATGGTGGCGCCATCTCTCGTGCAAGAATTGTAGGAGGCGGCGTTCTTCAATCGGAGGGTTCCGGAACCCTAAGAAGGGTTTGCTGCCCTCGAGCCCTTGTGGGATTCTTTTATAAAAAAATGCTTGTGATTAGTTGGGTGGTAATAAAGAAAAAGGGGCAGGCCTGGTCAGTCATTTGACAAAATGGACATGCCCAGTTCAAAAAAAGGAACCGTAAAAAAAATATATCAATGGCCTATAAAAAAGGCGGGAGGCTTGGTGAGTTTTCAAAAAAAATATTATTTTGAGAAAAAGGTGTACAAAAAAAACGTACGCAAAGCAGAAAAAATTGTTTTTTCAAAAAAAGGCGCGTACAAATAAAAAGCCGTACACAAATTGCAAAATTAGAAGAAGAGAAAATGAAAAGTCGTAAAAAAACTATGAACAACTTATGTGATGGCTATTATAAAAAATATTAGCCGAAAAAAATGTTGCACGGAAAACCGGAAAAAAATAATATGAAACGACCAAAAATATTGATTAAAAAAATGATGATTTGAGAAGTCAGGAAAAATTTAAGTCGACAAAAAAAGTATGAACGACTTATTGTTTGTTTTATTTTCTCCCCATATTCATGTCTTGTCTTGGCTTCTCCCAACATGGTCGACATCACTGTCGTCACTGTTTTCCGACCAGTCTAGGAGAAAGGGGGAACATATGTAGAGTACCATTCTCTGATCTAGATGGGAGAGTCCTAGTTTCACACTCCAGCCCGTTCATCCTCCTCACACGCACGTCATGAGAAGCAACGTCCTTGACAACAACCAACAATTGTGCGCGTTGAGTTGATATTGTCTGTAGTGTCATGTATTGTGAGTTGAGTTTTCTTTCTGTTTATCCAAGCTGAGCATTGCATGCTCCAAGCTTGAGGGGGAGGGTTAGAATATTTGGAGCATGCGTCACTTATGTAATAGGTGGGTAAGTAGATCCCTCCAGGATCCATTTACCCCATCCATATATTTAGTCCCACATCCTCCAGTGGTGGGATTTGGAGGCTATATAAGGAGCCCCAGACCTCCTGTATCCATTGGGAAAGTTCAATAGACTATAAACCCTTTGAGGCATTCCCCTGTGGTTTCATCCCGCTCCTTATGGAGTAGGGTTCCACGTAAGTTTTTTTGTTCCATATTTCATATTTCTGATTATGCTCCGTTTATCCTTTCACTTCGACATTCTCTATTTTCTAACAATTACCATACCAAAACTCATGATGGAATTTTGTACAGGGTTACTTGGAGTCTTGTTTTAAGACAAACCACAGACTACTACGTATCCTCAAAAACTAAGAGGTAGGTGTGCTTTACTCATCATTAATATCACCATGTCCAACATGTTTTTGTTGTGTCTCTGCAACTCCATTGAGTTGAGGAATACCTGGAGGAGTGAGATTAGAAATTATTCTTTTCTTTATAGTATTATTTGAATTCATTTGAGATGTATTCGCTACCTTGATCCGATCAATTTCATTTGATTTTCATTTCGGTTTGATTCTCAACCATTGAGAGATATACTTATGTATACTTATGTTTCCCTATTTTATGCATTCTCTTTTCCTATTGTTTATATTATGTGATTTGCAGAACATGGTTTCTCCTCTAAATATAACAGAACGTTAGTGCCTCACGAATAATCAATTCAAGTTTCTCTTTCCATATGGTATCCGAGCGATGGTCTTAGATCGGATTTACACTACCCACGTCCTAAGCCCACACACCAATCCCTTCCTCTCATGTGTCATCTCTCTCCGCTCCTCGAGTGGGGATCCGCTTGCCCAACGACATCAGAGAAGGGGTAAAGTGTCGTAGTGCCTCCCAATGACATCGGAGAGGGGGCATTGTGCCCTAACGGGACTTCTCCTCGTCCGATGCCTTCAAGGGCTCGACGATCATCATAAAGATGGATGCGACCAATTACGAGGTATGGTCCATGCATTTTCTGACACTGATGCATTGCAATAACAAGGAGCACATTTTGATGCAACCATAGACGGTAGACCAGATTTGGAAGAATTGCTTCATGGAAGCAGGATACCACATACATACGCACGTGTCTGGCTCTTTGGGACTCTCACCACGGAAATAGCCAATGATATCTTACATCAGTCCATTGCCAAAGCATTGTAGGATTTCCTTTCTGCCTTCTACGGACATGCGAAGAATGAAATTTAGATTCTCTAGTTATAGTTTGATATCTTCATGGCCAGACATAATTGTCGTCATCTGCATATCTTCTATTCTTGCTTAAGGTATTTTCAAGAACCTACACAACTTCATGTCCGTAACCACATATTTTGAACAATAGATGGCATACATGAACCCCACAATGCTTGGAGTTTTTTTGGCATCCTAGATCTTGAGTATAATGTACCACATACACCCAGGTCCTTACGGTTGCAACTATACCTTCGATAAATGAGGCTTACAACCATTTTAGTAGGATCACGCTCACATCTACTGCCACTACACATACATCCTCAGCGATGGGCGCATCCTACGACTGAGGAGGTACAACTCAGTTCAGAGGGCATTGTGCCGATGGCAGAGGAGGTCGACATTAGTGGGATCTATGCAATTATAGTCATCGGCTTTGTCATCCCGAGGAGACCTGCTACCTGAAGCGTAGTTACCCTATATCTTCTCGTGTAGCCAAGCAGGTTGAGCCTACTAACACTTTTGCTCCTAATAAAAGTTGGATGATATTGTCTCCCGTCTGAGGGGATCATGACTCCTACTTCCACCAATACTAGTGCTCTTACAGGTCCTTCCGATGTTGCTACCACTGCCAGAGCCTCTTCTAGCACTTCAGGCTTAGCTTATGCCCTTATCACTTGACATACATGACAGAGTGAATCATGGACTTTGGTGCATCTCATCATTTGTGTGGAGACAGTTTAGTTCACATCGTACAGATCTGTTCCTCCTGGCGGATCAATTACCATTGTAAATGGGATTCATTCTTTATTACATGACATGGGAATGTCTTTTTGACACCGTCTATGCATCTGAAGAATGTGCTCATGCACTATATTTTTTTGATGAATTTATTATCTTTTAGTCATATCACTAGGGATTTACATTACCATGCCATTTTGACCCCACTTCTCTTGTGTTTTAGGACATCCTCACATGTAAGGTGATTGGATGTAGCTGCAAGGGGGTCTTTACATACTGATCCAACCTCAATATGTTGGCGCTTCTTCCATTCTTATTGGATCAGTCTCGTCGTACATGTGACATCTTCTTTTGGCAACCTTGGTCCGTAGAAGACGTGCCTTATCCTCCCACAAATAGCCTCTCGGTCTCCATTTCAATGCGAGGCTTGCTAGCTTGGGAATCATCACCTGTCTACCTTTCCTGGTTGCCAGAGTCGTATTAGCAGCAATATATCTTGTAGCTATTGATTTTTTTATATTGTCGTGGGTTTTTCTTTTGAAAAATAAATATAAGGTTGGGTTTGTTATCAATCTTTTATTCACGAAATAAAGCATACTATTACTGCTATTGTCAAGTATGTTTGTACATATCAAGAGTCTATATGAGATAGTTAGTGGTGTCTTGCTATGAAGTAGGAGATGGGCATACTACTGTTGCGTGGTAGTTGGAGCTTGGTCACTACCCATACAAAGGCTTTAGTAGTTGGCTGTAAATGGGTATTTATAGTGAAGCATTGTACATATGTCAACATGGATTACTACATGGTTAGGCTTGCTCATGCGTTCACCTTGATTTATGGGACAAACTATCAAGATATGTTCTTTCCTGTAACTAGACCTGGCCATGGACCGGGCCATGGGCCGGGCCGACCGGGCCGTGGTTTTAAAACCCCCTGTCCAAGGCCCGGCCCGGCCCGGCCCGGTCCACGGGCCATACTTCAAGGCCCAAGCCCGGCCCAGGTATGGGTCGGGCCGGGCCGGGCCGGCCCATGGACCGAATGTGAAATACTTTTTAATTAATTTTTTAATCAAATTTATGAAGATAATTAAGTTTTCAGTGAAATTTAAACAGAAAGACATTACAGACACTACAATTAACAAGCTATGTTAACAAGTTTTCATACTGTGCTCTAGTCAAACTAATGTAGATAATCAATGGAAACTACAATGTGACCAAGTAATCTATTGTATGAAACATATAAGTTTTGCAACAGTCTCATCAATATACCCAATCGCTGTCATACAAAATACATGTATCAGTTGCAGTGAGGTTAATTCCCAAACCACCAGCTCGTGTGCTCAACAGGAAGATACCAATATTGCTGTTCAAGTCATTAAATTCCTCGATCTGTACAGCAAAACCATAATATATATGTTAAAAACTATCAAAAGCAGATAAAATAGAGCAAATGCTTGAATTACTTCTAAGTTTTAAGGCACTTATAAACACCTACCTGCTTCTTTCTTTCATCCAGTTTGACACCTCCATCAATTCTACATACTTCAAGGCCTTTTTCACTAAGAAAATAGTCAATGAGGTCTAAAACTTTTGTAAATTGAGAAAATATGAGGACCTGCAAGCATCCAAAAAAGAAAACAATAAACACATGAAACAAATAAAATTATTTTTGTGTATAAAAAATAAAAACGCACTTTGTGCTTCTGAGACAAAAGTGCAGTCAGTAATCTGTCCAACAAACGAAATTCGCCACACTGCTCAATGAGATTCTCAATGGGTGGATAAAACTCTGCAAGCAACATTACAAATATGACCATCTACTCTTCTAAAAAAGGGTAATAACCGATTGTATGTGTGTTGAAATAAAATACTTTGTACTGCAATGGGAACATATGATGGGACAGAAACACAATCGGACTGAAAATTTAAAAAATGTAGCAGCTGAGTGCATCAAGAGAACTCAAAACTTACGGTAATTGTCATAGGCAGACTCTAAAAGATCTGGATGGTTGCAGTTTTTCCGGAGTTGCATCAATAAGTTATTCATTTTTCCTCTCATGCCAGGCCTCAGAACCACTGCAAGGACGACACTAACAAATCCACACATGCAATGATAAATCAAAACACTCCTGCAGGAGTGCTGTTCGAAGCAGACTTTAATGAACAGATCACATACTGGTATTGGCCCTCCCATCCAAGTATGTGTCAAATCTTCCATCTTATTACCACCCATTTAATTTAAATGTATCTAAAATATAATTTTTAAACATATATTTTTATATGTGCGGGCCGATCCGGGCCGGGTTTTATGACTCATGCCCACGACCCGCCCAACTGACGGGCGGGCCAAAGAGCGGGCCGGGCCGGGCCGGCCCATTTCCGAAATCGCTTGCCCAAGCCCGGCCCATGAACGGGCTGGGCGGGCGGGCCCCCGGCCCAATGGCCAGGTCTACCTGTGACATACCATTCTACTCTTCAGATCCTTCTCTCTGTTGTAGTGGTACATGACTGGTCCCTTTCCCAGTTTGATATGAAGAATGTATTTCTATATGTTGATTTGTAGGAGGATGTTTACATTCAGCAACCACCTGAGTTCGCCATTAAGGGAGAGTATCAAAAGTTCTGCATACTTCATTAGGCTATTTATGGGTATAAGCAGAGTCCCAGAGCACAATTCTGGAAGCTATCAGACTTGATAGAGCAACATGACTTCACGATATCGACTGCAGATCAATTACTCTTTATTCATAGGACTTAGAGAGGTATCATTGTTATATTGGTCTATGTTTACGATATCATTATTACATGAGATGATGTACATGGTATTAGTGTGACAAAGGAGCTCCTTGGACAACACAACAGTTTGTCATCAAAGACCTTGGCGATTTATGATACTTCCTAGGGTTCGAGTTCGTCAGGAATCAACATGGCCTTGTGATAACCCATAAAAAATATGTTAGTGATCTCCTCTCAAAGACAATGATGGTAGATTGCATAACTGCCTCCCGTGGATCCTAACATAATGTTATATAATGATGATATAAAGGAGGTAAACAAGTTGAAATACAAGGAGCTCGTTGGGAGACTCCTCTATGTGATCATAACCATACTAGACTCCACCTTTGTTTTACGCAAATTTTGCTAGTTTATGGACATCCGAAACATGTACATATGGATGCGATTCACATGATTCTGAGGTATCTGAAGTCCTCTCTAGCTAGTGGATTGCTCTTTCGCAGAGTTACATGACTTGCCATCATGACATGTGCAGATGGAGACTACATGATCTACTAAGGAAAGGAAATCTACCTGCAGCTTTACAATGTTCATAGGGAACTTTTTGGTGTCATGAAAAAGCAAGAAGAAGACTGTGGTTGCCAGATTTAGTGCAAAGACAAAGTATAGGGCCATGGCACATGCAAGCACTTAGCTGATATGGGTTAGAACTGTTCTGACTGACCTAGCATTTGACACACCTCTTTCCATGTATCTACAATGCGACGACCAAGCTGCGATTTGAGTTGCCAACAACCAGGCCTTCCACGAGAGGAGCAAACACACTAAGGTAGATTGTCACTATACACTAGACATGATTCAGAAGGCTTTATCTCTACCAATGTTCAGGAAGGCGCTATGCGGTATTCAGTCGGAGGGGTCACTGCATAGAGAGTATGCGGTATGCGGGAGAGTATGCGGAATGTATGCAGTTTTATGCGGTTTGGTATTTTTTATTATTAAAAATATAAATAAATATTTAATATTATGGTGATATCCTCAGTCGGGAGAGTATGCGGGGAGTATGCATTTTTATGCGGGAGAGTATGCGGTTTTATGCGGAGAGTATGCGGTTTTATGCGGAGAGTATGCGGTTTTATGCGGAGAGTATGCGGTTTTATGTGGGGAGTATGCGGTTATGCGGGTGGGGCTATTTGGCTTCAGAATAAATAAAAAAAGTTCTATCAGAAAAGCGGCCGAGTATGCGGCCGCATAGGGGGTATACTCGGTCGAGTATGCGGGTCAACCCGCATACATGACCGTTTCATCATACTCGGAGCGGCAAGGCTACCGAGTACGAGTATGAGGCCGAGTATGCGGCTTACTCGGCCGTTTTTCTGAACACTGATCTCTACTTCCCACGTCCTCTCGAGAACAAACATCAGATGTTTTCACAAAGGCTCTAGCTAAATGGTCATTTTAGAGATGTTGTTCCAAGCTAAGCATGGTTAACATCTATGCTTCATCTTGATGGGGTGTATTTAAAGATATTTTTATGTTTCTTCATTTTAAGTGTTCTCTTTTCTTATTTCCTCTATTATATAATATGTCCACCGGGGTTTCTCCTGTTTATATAAGATCCCTAGGGTCTCATGAATAATCTAGATTCAAGTTTAACTTTCCACATCAACCAAGTCTTGAGTTCTTTGAACTTTGCAAAGGTTTTAGATTTGTGATGTAATAAAAAGATAAAATCATACCATGAATGATCATCAATGAATGCCATGTAGTATTGTTGTCTATTGCAAGTCACCGTCATAAATGGACCACACACATCGATATGCATTAGATTAAGTATACCTTTACATCTTACACCTTTCTTGGTGAAATGTGGCTTTATCATTACCTCGAATACACTACTCACGGGTTGGTAAATCTTGGACTTTTAGAAAATCTAACGGTTCATCTTTTTACCAATCTATTGACTTTTATCAATAGACACATGTCCAAGTCTTTTATGGCAGACCATTGTCAAATGATCTCCATCCTCCCTTTTATTTTTAAGGGTTTTATTATTATTAGGGATACCAACATTCGTGACTGATTCACCCATTTCCAATCCATTGAGTTTGCTAGGTGTTAGTCATCTGATATAACTTTACCATAACGACTTATTATAAGTTTATTACAGAATAGGAAAGGATATCCATGTCTATGTAGTCGAGACAAATATAATAAGTTCATTCGAACATCACGAACATAGAGACATTATCTAATATATGAAGAGAAAAGAATGAATTATTTATTCATGAATCCCTTGGGTTCTCTTACGTAGGAGAGTAACTTGTTGGGAAAATTACATAAATAAGACAAATGAGATAGATAATACATAAAAGATATGAAAGATAACTAATATCTCAACACTCCCCCCAAGTTGATGCATAGATATCTATCAGGCTCAGCTTAGAGTAACATCTCTGGTAAGGCCCTTTGGTTAGGGCCTTGGTAAGTACATCTGCTGCCTAGTCTCCAGAGCTGATATGAGTAGTGGAGATGAGACCATTCTGTATCATGTCATGAGTGTAGTAATAGTCCACCTCGATGTGCTTGGTCCTCTCATGGAAGGCTAGGTTGTTTGCAATGAAGAGAACATCTTGGTTGTCATATTAGAGATGCTTGGGAATAGGCACCTCAACAATCAGGTCTGTTGGACGAAGTGAGTGCGTTGTTTATTCCTGAGAACCCTAGGCTCTCTTATATAAAATAGATTCCTATTGGTAAATTACATAAGATGGATACAGAGAAATAAAATAAAGAAAAAGGTACATAGAGAATATGGAAATATATAAATATCTCTACACCCCCATAAAGATGGAGAATATATGTCAATCATGCTCAGCTTGGACAAACACTTATGGAAGGGTCCTCTGAGCAATGTCTTGGTAAAGATATATGTTGTTTGCTCTCTTGAACTAACATGGGAGGTAGAAATCAAACCCATATGTATCATATCTCTGGTGTAATGGCAATCTACCTCGATATATCTTATTCTTTCATGGAATGCAGGCTTGTTTGCAATGAATAGGGCAACCTGATTATCACATTGTAATTGCATGGGCATAGGAACATCTATATGCAAACCTGCTAACACTACTCGAACCCACATCATTTTTGCACTTGCTTATGCCATATCCCTATATTCAGATTCAACACTTGATCTAGCCACAACTGTTTGTTTCTTGGTTCTCCAAGAAAGAAGAGAACTGCCAACAAATACTGCAAAGCCCGAAGTAGACTTCCTATCCTTAGGATACCCTGCATAGTCAGCATCAGCGCACGTGGATATAGAGAGAGTTGCTCCTTTCTTGAAAAGTAGTCCTGCTCTTGGAGAAGTTTTTAGATATCTCAATGTCATGTATATAGTGTCCATATGTACTTGTCGAGGTTGCTCCATGAACTGACTCACTCGACTCGTAGCAAAGTAGATATCCGGTCTGTTAATAGTAACATAAAGGAGCTTTCCCACCTTCTCCCTGTATCTCCTCTTATCATCCTCATATGTATCATCATCGTATAACTTCATGCTAGGATCTATAGGAGTAGCAGAAGGTCGACACCCAGTCATGCCCGTCTCAACCAACATGTCTGTAACATATTTTCTTTGGGTCATCACAAGACCCTACGCATTCCTAGCAAATTTCAACCCTAAGAAATACCTTAGGGTGCCCAGATCCTTAGTAACAAATTGACTGCCCAGAAATTCTTTTGCTTCCTTTATTCCCTGTACATCATCTCCTGTAACAACTATATCATCAACATACACCATGATAACAACTCTACCTCTAGGTATTCTCTGCACAAATAGAGAATGGTCTGCATTTAACCTCTTGAGCACATGTCGTTCAGTCAGATCCGAGAGCTTCTGAAGCCATTCCCTTGGACTTTGTTTAAGACCATATATTGCCTTATGGAGTCTACAAATCTGTTGACACTCCCCCTCAGTAGTAAACCCCGGAGGCTGCTGCATGTATACCTCCTCTTGTAGATCTACATACAAAAATGCATTTTTAACATCTAGCTGAAATAAGGGATAACCATATACCAGTGCAACTGAAAGAAGAACACGTAAAGTGGAGTTATAAGCAACAGGAGAGAACATGTCCATATAATATACACCGTAGGTCTGAGTAAAGCCATGTGCCACCAATCTTGCTTTGTAATGATCAAGGCTCCCATCTGCATGTCGTTTAATAATAAACACCCATTTGCAACTGACAATAGAGGCGCCAGGAGGAGCATACTCCAAACTCCATGTACTACGGGATTGCAAGGCAACCATCTCTTCGTCCATAGCTAAACACCAGCGACTATCTTTCATGGCCTCCTGGTAAGTCTGTGGAATATCCATGCCGGACAAAGCTATGACAAATCTTTGAAAATCCCTTGTCAGATGATGAAAAGACTCCTGGGAACCAAGCGGATATGACATACATGTACGCGTTTGCTTCCTAATGGCTATGGGTATGCACAGGCCTTCGGGAACCTCCTCCTACAATGATCCATGTACAAAAATATCTCCAGACCTATCGTTAGAAACCATGTTATCAGAATGGATTGCAAGGCAACCATGTTATCAGACACCAAATTCCATGTACTACGGGATTGCAAGGCAACCATCTCTTCCTCCATAGCTAAACGCCAACGATTATCTTTCATGGCCTCCTGGTAAGTCTGTGGAATATATACGTCGGACAGAGCTACGACAAATCTATGAAAATCCCTTGTCAGGCGATGAAAAGACACCTGGGAAGCAAGCGGATATGACATACATGTACGTTTTTGCTTTCTAATGGCTATGGGTATGCCCAGGCCTTCGAGAACTTCCTCCTACAATGATCCATGTACAAAAATATCTCCAGACCCATCGTTAGAAACCATGTTATCAGAACAAACCTAGGGCATGTTGTATTACGGGCGATGACCATGAGAAGAAACTGGCCGACAGGTATAGAATTTTGGTAATGGTGGAACAATGGTCACATGTGTCTGTGTAGAGGGAAGTGGTGGTGTAACCGGTAGGGGAGACAACTGACTCGTAGGAGGAGGTGGTATGTAGATTTCAATATCAGACTCTGAAGAAGACAACCCGTCTCCTGTAGGAGAGGAATACATCACAGACTCAAAAATGTGACATCAACACTGATATAGTATTTCCTGTATAATGGGTCATAGGACCGATATCCATACCGGGTCTTGGAGTACCCTAGAAAGATACATTTGATAGCCCTAGGAGAGAGCTTGTCAAGACTTGGAGCCAACTAGTGACCAAATGCAATAGAGCCAAAGATGCAAGGAGTAAGAGAGAACAACTTCTCAGGGAAGGCTATAGAGAAAGACATTTTCTCACTCAGGACAGACGAGGGCATGCGATTCACTAGATAACATGTCGTAAGAACAACATCGCACGGCTCTGAATGAGTAGGATCCGAGTGACATCAAGTAAATCGTGTTGCTTTCTCTCCACAACACCGTTCTGTTGAGAGGTGTAAGCACATGATGTTTGATGTATTATACCATGGGAGGAAAAGAAATATGATAGCGCACGAGTACAAAATTTCAAAGCATTATCGGTCCTCACAAATTTCATAGAAGAAGAGGAAAAACTCAGCACTTCATTGATAAAAGTTTTGATGACATCCCCTGCTTCATATTTATTTTTCAGTAGAAACATCCCTGACAAACGAGAAAAATCATCTACTGTAACGAGATAAAACCTGTGTCCCTGGTGATCAGGAACACGACTTGGACCCCAAATATCGACATGAACTAACTCAAAAAGGGAGCTTCTGCTCCGACTCTGATGTCTGGGAAAAGCTGACCGATGATGTTATCCCAATTAACACGCTTCACACTGGAAGGAGGAACCCAGAGAAATTTGTAGCAAAATGCAACACATCTTCTAGTGAGGGAGGTGGCCAAAAACGTAGATGCCAAGTCAGGGAGAGGCCGGTCCGGTTGAATGAAAAAATACGCCTGCATAGGGAGTGTGGAACAGGCGATAAAGGCCACCCTTAGGGTTGGGCATGGGCCGGGCTCAGGCCGGGTTCGCCTTGGCCCGGCCCAAGCCCATTTTAGAATATGGGCTAACGGGTCGGGCCTAGGCCCATTTTATTTTCAAAAATTAGGCCCAAGCCCAAACTCGGCCCAAATAAAATGGGTCGGGTTCGGGTCGGGCCGGCCCAATTTAACACCTATGTATACGAATATCATGTCTTCCATTCTTCTTGCATTTGTGTGGTTGTTTCTTATGCATGTGTGCATGTTTAAAACTATAAAGTATGCTAACTAATTTGTGATTTTAACATTAGTTGTATGTTGGAAATACAAATGTGGTAAAAATATGGCGACTTAAACCACCATTCAATTCACCATTACATATTCTATTGTAGATGCGGGCACTATGACCCAATACAAATTGGTTACTTACAGTTGTACATGCTGTAACACTTGAGGACACAGATTCCATTATTGCATATTAATGTAATAATCTTGTATATTAATGTAATAATATCCTCAATCCACTATTGGATATGATTATTAATGTATCTAAGCATTTATTCTACACTTGAATAAGGATAGTAAAGTTAGAACATGGTATTTGGAATGAACATGAATATAATTGATATAATTATACCGTACTGGATATAAATATACTTGCTTTAGAATGGATCGGGCTATCGGGCTAACGGGTTTGGGCCTTCTAAGGCCCAAACCCAGCCCGTTAATCAATATGGGCTCATTTTAGGGCCCACGGCCCGCCCATTAAATTTCGGGTTCGGGTTTGGGTCGGGTTATACGGGTCGGGTTTTGGGCCGGGTCGGGCCGGCCCAGCCCAATGCCCAACCCTAGCCACCCTACTCAAGGCCATAACCAATCACTCTGTCCGTATGAATGTCCTGAAAAACAAGAGACGATGGGTCAAAAATAGCTCGACAGTACGAATCCTTTGTAATCTGACTAATAGATAACAAATTCATAAAGAAATCAGGAGTTGTAACAGATTTTGCAGACGCATTGAAGGCATCAAAGTAATCTCCCCCTGACCTATGATCGGGGGAGGAGTCCCACTGGCTATCACCACGGTTCTCCCTGGAGGAACATGTCTGTATGTTATATGCTCTCTGTCTCCACATAAATGGTGCGTCGCCCCGAAGTCCATAATGCACTCTGTAATCTTAAATCCATGACAAGAGGTAAAAGCAGAAGGACTACCTGAGGTGCTAGTTGTAGTGGACGCACTGGCAGAAGCGGAAGCTGACACATCTGATTGGCCTCCTGGAGATGCGACATGAGGCATGATATCCCTTAGTCTGGCTACAAGATCATCAAATCTTTTATTCGAAGTAGAAGGTGCAGGAGACTCAACCTATTCCGCTACCCGTGCTTATTTTAGGAAACCATGCTTAGAATAACATGTATCCTCCGAGTGATCGGGACGATGACAATACGTGTAGGGCTGACGGATTCAACCCCCTCTATCACGGGGTTCACATCCACAAAAGGTAGATGAGCCCCTAAAGATTGCCATTGCCAAAGAGGTATCTCCAGTAGTGGCGGTCGGGACAATGATCCTGCTAAGTCTACGGAAAGCATCCTACATAAGAGGAATAGTAGCATCCGCAAGGATCTGAGAGTGAGCAACGTCATATTCAAGTTCAAGTGCAGTAAGGAATACACCAACCATGGTAGCATTCCCGTATGTCTTCTGCTGCTCAGGAGTGGCCGTCAGAGGCATGAAGTTGTGGAGCTTCTCAAACATCCCGCGTAAGGATGTGTACAGTGAGTGGAGAGACCGTCCGTTCTGCTTGACATTGAAGATATCATGCTGTAGTTGAAGGATCTTGGTCTCATTCCGTGTCTGAGAATAGGTTGCTACGAGAATATCCCACAATACCTTGGTAGTAGGCTAATGCAACACGTCATTGTCGATCTTTATCGTCAATGTACCTGACATCCAAACTTTGGCATATGCATCGTCCGCCTCCCACGAGGCGTGGATCCCGATTTTCTCCACCGGTTCATCATTGGTAAGAATATGCTTCTTACCATTAGACTTCATAATGCTCATGATTTGCATAGCCCAGAGCTCATAGTTCATCCCGTCCATCTTGAAAATTGGTGCTGGACCTCTGAAGGCACCTGCGGCGGGTACATCAACTTTGTTTTCTGACATGTTGCCGGATGAAGATCACTAGGGTTTTGTAGACCGATAGATAGATGTCTACAACGACATGTGAGGATTCTACTGCATATGTAGACTTTTGCAATCAAATCCATCAACCGAAACGAACAAAGAGAGAATGACAGAAGCGAGAGCCGACGACAATGGAGACCGATGGCCTGGCGACAATGGTAGAGAGGCCCGAGAAGGGTTGGCAACGCCGAGGAGGTGCACTAGGGGGAGTTGGTGGGCTGGCAGCGTCAAGGAGGTGCGTGGGTGAGGGGGGGGGGCTGGCGGTGTAGGCAGAAAGGAGGGCTTGCGGGCGACAGTTCTGAGATTGAGGGGGGAAGTGTGGATTAGGGTTAGGGTATTCGAGCACTGGTTTTGGACCGTTGCTCTGATACCATGTTGGAAGAAATGGTGCGTTGTTTATTCTTGAAAACCTTAGGCTCTCTTATATAGAGGAGAGTTATATGGATAAATTACATAAGATGGATACACAGAAATAAAATAAAGAAAAAGGTACATAGAGAATATGAAAATCTGACCTACATCATATCTGTACTAGCTTGTGCCTTGGCCCTATATTCTGATTCTGCACTAGATCTGGCAACCATAGTCTGCTTCTTGCTCTTCCTTGACACCAAGGAACTTCCTATGAACACTGTGAAGCTAGAAGTAGACTTCTTGTCCTTAGGACAACCCCGTATAATCTGCATCTGCACATGCTGTAATTACAAAGGATCTACCTCTGTTAAATTGAAGACTAGTACCAAGTGAGGCCTTCAGATACCTCAGAATCATATGGACTGCATCTATATATACCTGCCTGGGATGTTCTGTAAACCGACTCACTTTGATCACCATAAAGGATATATCTTGCTTGGTGGCTGGTGATAGTCACATAAAAAAGCTTCCCAACAAGCTCTATGTACCTCATCTTGTCGACCTCTCCAGTGTCATCATCATAGAGCTTGATGCTCTGATCCATATGAGTAGTGGCAGGCCTGTAATCTGCCATGCATGTCTCAGAGATAAGATATGCAACATACTTCCGCTGGGTCATCAGAAGACCTGGCTGGTTTCTGGCGAACTCCAGTCCAAGGAAGTAGCATAAACTACTAATGTCCCACAAACTGTTGACCTAGGAAATCCTTAGTAGCCTGGATGCCCTACTTGTCATCCTCTGTTACAATGATATCATCTACATAAACAAGTATGACAACTATACCTACCTGATTCCTCTGAACAAACAATGAATTGTAAGTAGGCGATCTTACAAACCCATGTTGCTTTATCAAATCCCAGAGCTTTTGCAACCATGCTCTTGATCTCTGCTTAAGGCCATAGATGGCCTTGTGAAGTCTGCAAACCTTTTGACACTCCCCCCAGCAGCGAATCCAGGTGGCTGCTGCATGTAAACCTCTTGCTGTAGGTCATCATAGAGAAAACCACTCTTCACATGAAGCTGATAGATAAGTAAATACCCTTGTCACTGCCATTGATAGAAATATACACATAGTAGAATGCCTGACCACTAGAGAGAAGATGTCATGACAGCCCACCCCATATGTTGGGGTGAACCCACGTACCACAAGTCTCGTCTTGTAGTGATCTACGCTACCATCTGCTCAATGCTTTACTGTGCACACCCAACAATGGATGCGCCGAGAGGAGATGAAACAAGGCTTTAAGTGCTACGTGACTGTAGTGCGACCATCTCCTCCTCTATGGCAAGACTCAACTAACTGTCCTAGATGGCCTCCTGTTATGTCTATGGTATCTCCATGGCTGACAATACCATAGTAATCTCCTGAAATCCTCTGAAAGTCTGCTTAAGTAAACTTAGGATGCAAAAGGATACAAAGCACAAGTACATTCCTTCTTTCGTAGAACAATAGGCACATCGAGATCATATGCGAACTCCTGAACCTGTAAGTTACCATCTTGAGAGGGCACCTGCTCATCCTATAAGGAATCCCGCTGCATAGACAACTCAGTAGTGCCATCAGTAGAAACAATGTTCTCATTACATACCTGAGGCGTGCTGGATGATGGGGAGGATCCGTGAGCAAGGGGAATAGAGCAAGACCTGTGAGTAAACCCACGTGATGAAAATTGAGTCAAGATGGGTGTCGGTCCAGGGGAAGGTGTAGGTACTGGAGGTGGTGGTGGAGGCGACAGTGGTGGTGGAGGTCATGGAGGTGGTAGAGCGGGTGCAGGGGGTTGTAGAGATGTAAGAGGTTGAGGCATGTACTCCTTATCAGAGTCAGATTAGGTCTGTCTATCATCTGTAGGAGAGAAATATAAAAGACTCAAAGAATGTAACATCAACATTGACAAAGTATTTTCGTCGAAGTAGACCAAAGCAATGATACCCTTTCTGTGTATGAGAATAGCCAACAAAGACACGCTTGACAACTTTGGGAGAGAGCTTGTCATGACTAGGCGAAAGATTGTGAACAAAGTCTACAGATCCAAACATGCGCGGTGTGAGTAAGAACATATCCTTCTCAGGAAATGAAATCGAGAAAGGAACCTTTTCTCCCAAAACAGAAGATAGAATATTGTTAACGTATACAATAATAGTAGTATCTGTACTTTTCTCTACTTTGTTTTTCATCATAGTATGCTTCATGTAATTTACCCATAGGCTACTCTCCTATATAAGAGAGCCTAGGGTTCATGGAATAAACAAGTTATTCGTTTTTCCCAACATGGTATCAGAGCGACGGTCCTAGACCGGAGTTCTCGAAACCCTAACCCTAGCCCACCCCACCCGCCGGCCTCTTCTTCTTCTCTCTCCATCTCATCGGCGCCGAAGGGGATCGCCTCTCTCCAGCGCCGCTGCTCTTCCGCCTCTGCGCGCTGTGCGCGAGAGTGTGCTCGTGCTTGCTGGAGCACCAGTGCGCTGTGCGCGATTCCTCTGCGCGATCGCAAACCGCCTATGCTTGTTGTGCGCTATGCGCTACTGTGCGATAGCGCTGTGCGCCTGCACGTGGTAGCCTTCCTGCCGGTGCTGCTCCTCTGCGCGACCGCACGCTACAGCACCTAGCGGCGCCTCTGCGCCTTCCTACGCCAGTGCGCAAGCCAGCCCTGTGCATCTCCAGTTCCGTACGCGCGTGCCTCTTGCACGCGTGTACGTGTGCTAAGCCCTAAGCCCTAGGGCACACACACATCTTGATCTACATGGGGTTAGTTGCTTGAGGTCTACACATGCAACTAATCCCGTCCATGTCATTATAGACAAATCACATATTTTGTCAGACGTTCCAGTCTTCAGTATCCAGTATGTCAGAAAGCAAGGCAGATATCCCATCGATTGGCACATTCCGTGGTCCATCGCCTATTGTAAAGATGGATGGTACTAACTATGAACTGTGGGCGATGCAGTTCATGAGCATGATGAAGTCTACGGGTAAGAAGCACATTCTTACCGAACCGGAGCCTGCTGAGAAGACTGGAATCAATGCCTCTTGGGAGGCTGATGACACATATGCCAAAGTTTGGCTATCTGGCACGTTGGCAATTGAGATTGCCAACGACATCCTCCATCAACCCACAACGAAGGATATGTGGGACATTCTGGCGGCTACTTATTCTTAGGGAAGAACGAGACAAAGATTCTGCAACTCCAGCATGATATTTTCACCATCAAGCAGAATGGTCGCCCCCTACATTCCCTCTATACATCACTAAGCGGGATGTTCGAGAAGCTCTATAGCTTCATGCCTCTTACTGCTACGCCAGAACAGCAGAAGACATACAGGAATGCGACCATGGTGGGTGTGTTCCTGGCTGCACTTGATCCAGAGTATGAGGCGGCACGATCCCAGATTTTGGCAGACTCGACTATTCCTCCCATGGAGGAAGCTTTTCATAGATTGAGTCAGATCACAGTTCCCTCAACTGCTGTGAGTCAGAATTCCTCAGCCATGGCAGCAAATAGAGGTCGCGGATTTCATCATCAAGGCCGTGGACGTGGACCTCGTGGAAGGGGTGGCCGCACTAGGCCAACATGCACATATTGTCACCGAGTTGGACACAATGAAGATACCTGCTACTCGAAGCACGGATTTCCTGCATCTGCACGAGCTGCTGAGCAGATAGAGCCCCCGTCTGCTGCTACTCTGGATCACCGATTCGAGGATCTAGTTGCCCGTCTGAGGGGCATTATTCCACCATCTACTCCAGCACCGACTACAGAGAGTCATTCTGATGCTGCCGCTTCTGCCTCTGCTTCTACTAGTGCTCCAGGTAGTATACTTGCATTCCACAGTAGTAGATCAGATACTCTACCATGGATTATGGACTCTGGCGCTACACATCATCTATGTGGCGACCAGAGTTTGCTTTCAGGATATACTCAGATCCCTCCAGGTCGGACAGTCGTGATTGCCAATGGCACTCATTCCCCCATCACTGGTCAGGGGGAGTCTAGATTGACATCTTCTATGCAGCTCAAGAATGTGCTACATGCACCTGATTTCTCCATGTATTTATTGTCAATTAGCCAAATTACAAAGGATCTACATTGTCGGGTGATTTTTGATCCATCTTCTTTGATTTTTCAGGACATCCATACGGGCAATGTGATTGGTCGTGGCTATGAGCAAGGAGGCCTATATCGCCTGAATCAGACTCCTTTTGCTGGATCCTCATCCTCTTCTGGACAAGTATCAACCTTTTTATGGCATCTGCGTTTTGGTCATTTACCGCTTCAGAAGTTGCGTCAAGTTTTACCTTATGGTCTCCCTCACACACCTATTCAGTGTGAGGCATGTCAGTTGGGAAAGCATCACAGGTCGTCCTTTCCCAGTCGTCCAGGTCGGAGTAGTACCTCCAAGTTTGAGTTGTTTCATATTGATGTCTGGGGTCCGAGTCGTGTTCCCGATCATCAGGGACACATATTTTATATAGTTTTTGTGGATGATTTTTCTAGAGTATCATGGGTATTTCTGATGAAAAATAAATCTGAAGCAGGAAATATCATTATCCATTTTCTGAATGAAATACAAAATGTGTTTTCTACATCTGTGAAAATTGTGAGAAGTGACAATGCTTTAGAGTTGTGTACTAATTTTCTTGCCAATTACTACTCATCAAAAGGAATTATTCACCAAACATCTTGTGCTCATACATCTCAACAGAATGGGATTGCTGAAAGAAAACACCGTTACCTTCTTGATGTCACTAGATCACTACTTATACAGAGTCATGTTCCATATTCCTACTGGGGTGATGCAGTTCTTACTGCATGTTACCTAATCAACCGTATGCCTTCGTCTGTCTTGAATGAACAGATTCCGTTCTCACTTATTTATCCTGACAAGGATCTGTTCACTCTCACTCCTCGTGTGTTTGGGTCGGTTGCGTTTGTCCATCAGTTGTCGCCGGGTACTGACAAGCTCTCTCCTAGGGCTGTCAAGTGTGTTTTTGTTGGGTACTCCAGAACTCAAAAGGGGTACAAGTGCTTTGATCCTCTGCGTCGGCGATATATGATCAGTGCAGATGTTACATTTTTTGAATCTGTTATGTATTTTTCAGCATCTGGAGACAAGCAGATTCCACCTATACCACCTGATGCCATATACATGACACCACAACCACCTCAGATGCCATCATCAACACCACCACCATCACCACCACCACCACAGCAGCCTATCTCACCGTTCCCGTTCCATTATTCCCGCAGGCTTCCTCCACTAGCTCATGGTCATGACTCGTCCACTAGCTCGCCTATGGTATGTAATGAGAATATTAATGTTGATGGATCTAACGACATTTCTTTGCAGGATGTGTTGCAGGAGCCAGATGAGCCTACAACTGATTTGGATATTCCCATTGCTTTACGGAAGTCGACGAGGAGTTGTGCCAAATATCCATTATCAGCCTCTGTATCTTTTGAGCGGCTATCTGGAGATTTCAGGTCGTTTGCTATGGCACTCTCAGCTATAGATATTCCACGGAATCATCATGAGGCTCTGCAGGATAGTAGATGGCGGCTAACAATGGAAGAAGAAATGGCCGCACTTCAGTCCAGAGGAACTTGGACTTTGGTTTCTATACCTCCAGATGTGAACCCAGTGAGCTGCAAGTGGGTGTTCACAGTGAAGCAAAATGCAGATGGCTCTATTGACAGGTACAAGGCGCGTCTAGTGGCACGTGGCTTCACACAAACATACGGGGTGGATTATCTTGACACATTCTCGCCTGTGGCACGTCATTCCACTCTAAGGATCTTGTTGTCAGTTGCAGTTGCTCGAGACTGGCCGCTCCATCAGTTGGACGTGAAGAATGCATTTCTATATGGAGATTTGCAGGAAGAGGTGTATATGCAACAGCCACCTGGTTTTGCTGTTGAGGGGGAGTGCTCCAAGGTATGTCGGTTGCATAAGGCTATCTATGGCCTTAAGCAGAGCCCCAGAGCATGGTTTCAGAAGCTCTCGGATCTCTTCGAGAAACAAGGATACAAACGCTCCAATGCTGATCATTCCTTGTTTGTACAGAAAACCGCGAGAGGTATCATTGTCATTATGGTTTATGTTGATGACATCTTGATTACAGGAGATGATGAGCAGGGCATAAGGCAGGCGAAAGAAATGCTGGGTAGTGAGTTTGTCACTAAGGATCTTGGGGTCCTTAGATACTTTCTGGGGCTTGAATTTGCTAGAAATTCCTATGGGCTAGTCATGTCACAAAGGAAATATGTTATAGATCTGTTGAGTGAAACAGGTATGCTTGAGTGTCGACCTGCTACGACACCAATGGACCCCAGCATGAAGCTTTATGAAGATAACACAGAGGAGGTGGACATGAGAAGATATAGAGAACTGGTAGGCAAACTGTTGTATGTCACGATCACTAGACCAAATATATTATTTGCAGTGAGCCGTGTGAGCCAGTTCATGGAGCAACCACGCCAGGTGCATATGGATGCAATACAGATGATTCTTAGATATCTCAAATCTTCTCCAGGTGCAGGTCTGCTATTCAAGAAAGGAAAGGGGATCTCTATCTCAGCATGTGCAGATGCAGACTATGCAGGATGTCCCAAGGATAGGAAGTCCACCTCAGGGTATGCTGTCTATGTTGGAGATGCCCTAGTCTCATGGAGGAGTAAGAAACAAACTGTGGTAGCTAGATCTAGTGCTGAATCCGAATATAGGGCTATGGCCCAGGCTACTACAGAGATGATGTGGGTGAAAGCTGTGCTTACAGACCTATGTTTAGATGTACCACTTCCTACGAACTTGGAATGTGATAATCATGCTGCCCTGTTTATTGCAAACAACCCTGCATTCCATGAGCGGACCAAGCATATTGAGGTGGATTGTCACTTCATACGTGATATGATTCAGAAAGGATTCATTGCTACATCTCATGTTACCTCAGAAAATCAGACTGCAGACATATTCACCAAGGCATTGCTACGAGGTCCATTTCAGAAGTGTGCTTCCAAGCTGAGCATGATTGATATCTATGCTCCATATTGAGGGGGAGTGTTAACGTATACAATAATAGTAGTATCTATACTTTTCTCTACTTTATTTTTCCTCATAGTATGCTTCATGTAATTTACCCATAGGCTACTCTCCTATATAATAGAGCCTAGGGTTCATGGAATAAACAAGTTGTTCGTTTTTCCCAACAAATATGGTTCACTAAATAGCAAGTATTGAGAATCGTATCACCCCACTAAGAGTGAGAAATACGATTCTGAATCAGAAGGGTTCTTGTCACATCGAGTAAATGACGATATTTTCGCTTGGCAACACCATTCTGTTGTGATGTATAGGCACATGAGGTCTGGTGTACAATGCCAAGAGACCCGAGGAACTCAAATAACAGTAAAGTGGCATATGATTAACCAAATAACAAGCAATGATAACCACGTCACCCCAGAGAGAATGACGAGCATATCTCTGAATAGGGAAGATCCTAGTCACATCAAGTAAATGACAGTGTTTGTGTTCAACATCATTCTACTAAGAAATGTATGCAAACGAGGTTTGGTATATTATTCCTAAAGACCTGAAGAACTCAAAAAGCTATAAAGTGCAAAACTCCAACGCATTAGCATTATCAGAGTGGACATTATTAATAGTAGCCTAAAATATATTATTATTAATAGTATCATAAAATATATTCTTTGTTTCGAAAAAAATTATTGAATGACAGACCTAACCACAAACAAGTTTTTAAAAATAAAAACGGATGATAGTCTAGAAAAATCATCCCTAGCTATAAGAAAAAATGTATTCCTGATGGTCAGGAACATGATTGCAACCCCAAAAATCACAATGAATTAACTTATATAGACTATTCCTACTATGATTCTGATGACCAGGAAAAGAAGACTGATGATACCTTCCAAGCTAGCAAACCTCACATTAGAAGGTAGACCGAGAGGATATTAGTAGGTCATGACACAACTTCTGTATAGGAAGGTGACCAAAATATAGATGCTACATGTATGGAGTGTCGGAGCAATTATCAGAGTTGTTTGAGCTCCTTCACTTAGATATTTGGGGCTCGAGTCATGTCCCCGATCACTAGGGACACCGTTTTTATCTGGTTGATGTAGATGACTATTCTAGACTTACTAAGGTTTTCTTGCTAAAGAACAAGTATGAGGCTGGGTATGTCATTAAATCGTGTATTAATGAGATAAATAATACTTTTCTGTTACTGTCAAGTATTTATGTTATGATTTATGAGAAAGGTTCCTTTCTCAATTGCGTTTCTCGGGAAGGACATGTTCACTCTTACGCCTTGTGTCTTTGGCTTTGTGGCTAGTCAAGGATCTAAATTTCGCAAAATTTTGGTTTCGAGAGGTCATGCATATCGAAACTCCAATATATGTCGACTTCCCGCATTTTGACCGAAATTTCGATGATATTTAGACATATCGACCCATTTCAGTTGAAATTCATGGTTTTCAGTACAAAATTTCCTTGATTTCGACCGAAATTTCGGTGATATTTTGACATACCGATACATCTTGGTTAAAATTCACGGGTTTCAGCGAGACCCGCTTCTGGTAGGGTATGGTGCAACAAGAGGGTACATACGTCGATTATTCAACTTGAGAAGCTTCCTCCCCTTTGGGTTTAAGCAATGGAGATGAAACAACTCCATAGCTTCTCTATATCTGATGTATCTTGTTCGTTTCATTCGTTTGTCGTTTATCTTCATAAATAGATGCATCTATATTGTAAGTTTATAATTAATTCTGTAATTCATTCGAACTTTGTTTGTGACAATTATTTCTATGAACAAAATATTGTTTACTTAATCATATCTACATTTTAGAATAAAAAATGCTCGTCTATTTTTATGACAAAAGACGTATTCTAAGTGTTGTTAACTTAGTTATTTTGACTTCCATTTCCAGTATCTATCAATCAACTCAACAATATATTTGATATGATTGATATAGTGTGATACAAGGCATACGGATGAGAGATATGGGTGATACAAGTGTGCATATGTAAGCTATTGTTGTTTTAAGATCTTAGATTGGATGATATCAATTTCCAGTATGTATCAGCCAAGAATAAACATTAACATCGATATGGTATGTGTGACCGATATAATTGATATATGCGATATATGGGGCATATATGAGCACTATGTGTGATATAAGTGTGTATTTGTTAGTTATTTATTGTTATTATTAACTTGGAAGATTTATTTGCGAAAAAATGGTTGAAAAATGGCTTTTTTGAGTCATTTTCGACATTTGCACCGAAACGGTCGAAATTTTCCGAAATTTCACGGAAATTTTGATTTTGGAGGGAACCGAAATGAAATCGAAATCGAGATTTCGAACCTTGGCATTAGTGTACCACATGACTCCTAGTCATGACAAGCTCTCCCCTGGAGCTGTCAAGTATGTTTTTGTAGACTACTCTCAAACCCAGAAGGGGCACCGTTATTTTGATCCGGTTAGATGAAAGTACTATGTTGATGTTAATGTCATGTTTTTTTAGTATGTCATGTACTTTTCTCCTACAAGTAACATGTTGACTCCGCGTGATTCTGGAGAGGACATGTACGCGCCTCCTCCTATGCCACCACCACCTTCGGCTCCACCAGCTCTCCGACCACTACTTCTACCACCATCTCCTACTTTGACTCCACCCCTACTGTGATGACCATCCTCCCTAGGATTCATATATTCGATGAACCCATTTCCATGCACGTAGGTTCCATAATTGAAACGTGCACAAGAAAGCAAGGGAAAATAACATAAAAAATGGAATTAAAACTTTCTTTTTCCATTCATTCATCCACACAGAGTTCAAGTCCATAAAATGATATATGTATGCTTTTAAAATTTCATGCACACATATACATCACAAGTCTCTTAAAAAGCTACAACTACAAGCAAAAGAAGAAGCTCAAAAAGCTACAACTACAAGTAAAAGAAGAAGATGTGACTACAATACTGGACCGCAAAAAGGTGTGTAGATGCACAAAAAGAACCTCTAAGCATAATCACTCACTACTGCGGTTGCTTCGGTCCGCAGTTCCACGCAAACTGTACGTTATGAGCAAGGCTCATTACATCACAAAATACTACATGACACTAGGCAAAGGTGTGCGAAACGACAATTGGGTAACCTGTTCTAACAACAACGATTTTTATATTAAGTTATTAACTGCGATTACTCATATTGTGGATAGTTTGCGGTCTTAGCCCACATGGGACCTCACAGTACGGCTCTAAGGCACTAGGTGCCTTACGGTTGGGGTGCTTCCGTAGGCTTGTAGATGGTGTACAAGCATCCTAACTAAGTTCCCGGCATGTCCAATAGCTTCTTATCACATATATTAAATTCTATGATTAACCTCAAGTGTTCAACTTAACCACCGTATACCAATTTTTGATCACCTCATAAATTACCAACCCGTGAAACTGTCGCGAAATGCCCAAGTCCACTACCTATGAGTAAAATTCCACATTGGTGCAACACATGAGTCACGATGCCGATCATCGAGATGACCGAAAGTATAATTAGAAAATCCCATGATTGTCCCTTATTACTCCTTATACATAGGAGATACTGAACTGAACAATCTACCTTCGATAACTGCAATTTTCGGGAAATCCCCTCTTAGTGCTCCCACTCAGAGTACTAATTGACGTGGCCTACCTCATTAATCATCCGAATGTTAAATCTAAATGAAAAAAATAAAATATAGACCACCGACCATGACTACGTGGCCCGCACACTAATTACAGGGCTAAGGCACGCTAAGTGTTGGAGTATATGTGTAATTCTTGTATAGATGGTCAGATGGGTAAATAGATAGGATCAATTTACCACATCCATTGTTTAGTCCCACATTTACCAGTTGTGGGACTTGGAGGGTCTGTGGAGGTTATATAAGAAGCCCTAGACCTCCTTTATTAGATGAGAAATTCAATAGACACATATGGCTCTTTGAGGCCTTCTCTCGTGGTTTGATCATGCTTCTTAGAGAGTAGGGTTCCACATAAATCTTGAGCGTCCTTGTTTCATATTTCTTTATTTTCTCTGTTTATCCATTCGTTTCCACATTCCTCATTTTTCAACATGGAATCAGAAAGGGTCGTTCTTGTTTGATTTTGAAGATTTATTATTGAAGAATATGTATTGTTCAAGATCGTTTGAGTTTCAGTTTTTAGGGTTTTTCGAAACAATAACTTTCATTCGTCGTATTTTTTTTTGAGGCTCATGCTCACCCCAATGCATTAACAAGAGGAAGAAATACTTACAAGGGGGAATGGAAGAGCAGAAAATACAAAAGAAGATACAAGGGGGTAAACAAAGAACGTTACCCCCGCAACACAAAACCTATTACAATGATGACCATTCACGTAGGAAGCCCGAGGCCCTGGAGCGAATATTCTCCAAATAGAACCGCTGCCGAGCAAAGATAACTTCATTTCGTCCCAGCCAAAGGCTCCAAAGCCGCGAAATTGGATCCAGTAGCGCAAGCCGTGTCCGCCCCCTACCACAGAACAAGCTATGACAGAAAGGAGCGAAAGATGACAGATCCAGCCAACCTAAATCGGCCCATAGAGCACAAACACTGCTGCAATGCAGAAATAGGTGATCAATACTTTCCGTTTCCATATTACATAGACCACGGAGAGGCGAAGAGTTTGGAAACATCCGAGCACAACGATCACGAGTTAGCACTCTTCCCCGACGGAGAAGCCAAAGGAAAATACCAACTCGCTCAGGAAGCTTGAGCCCCCACAAGAATCTGCAGTCTCGCAAGAAAATGTCATCCGCCCCAACGAAGATGGGCAAGATGGCCTTATAAGCGTCACTGATAGAGAAAGACCCATTCTTCCAGGCCAAATAGTCGCGACCCCAAGAAGGCACTGGGGCATCAGCAAGAAAGGAAATGAGAGCGATATATTCGTGCATCCGCTGATCCGACAAGACCTCAGAAATTGGAGGGCACCAAGCACGCCCATCCCAGCAGCAGGCCACCGTTACATCTTTGTTGGGCACCAAGGCGTAAAGGCGGGAGAATAGGGTGCGTAAGAGCCCCCTTCCCGTCCAGTCATCCTCCCAAAAGCGAATCAAATTACCATCATCGAGCTTAATTGAAAAAAAGGAGCGATTTCTGAAAAGAGCGCCCATCACCCCTCGCCAAAAAGTTGATACCTGACCCTGATATTCACCATGAAAGGCAGCAAGAAAGTCGTCCCCAGCCGCAACCCTCAAGCAGTTTAACAAGAAGTTGTCCTCCCTACCCCAAATTCTCGCCGCCCATTTGAGCAAGAGAGCATCGTTCACCTTCGCCAGGCGCCTCACGCCCAGCCCGCCCTCCTTCTTAGGACGCGTGACCTCATCCCAGGCCACGAGGTGCACACCCTTCCCCCCTCCCCCCTTCTTCCCCCACAAAAAGCCCCGCATACACTTCTCCAGACGCAAACGAACCCCCTTTGGCATCCCCCGCACCGAGAGAAAGTAGATAGGGATGGAAGATAAAACAGTTTTGAGAAGCACTAACCGCCCACCACGGGAGAGAATAGCCGCGCGCCACCCAGCCAAGCGATGCTCCACCTTTTCGACGATCGACTTCCAATCACTAGTGCGCGCGCGACCCACCGTCAGAGGTAAACCCAGGTAATCAAAAGGAAGGTCGGAGGCAGGACATCCCAGCAAACGCGAGCACTCCGCCTCCTCCGCCGTGGACATGGAGAAAGGGACCGCCTTGGATTTGTTGCCATTGATTTGAAGACCTGAGAGCTCGCTGAAGAGTTGAAGAGTAGTAGCCATAGGGGAAACATTCGAAGGATCACCCTCGATGAAGCAAATTGTATCATCAGCAAATTGAACAAGCGGGACGTGGTAAGGGCCAAAAGAGCAGCCGCGAGACAGCCCAGCCTCCACAACACCCTCGATCATGCGCGGCAAAACATCAACTGCCAAAACGAAAAGGAGGGGAGCAAGGGGGCAGCCCTGACGGATCCCCCTCCTAGGTTGGAAAGAGCCCCCAACCGAACGACCATTGATCAAAAGAGATAGTGATGCCGTTGACACACAACGCCGCATCCACGTAATCCAAGTTGAAGGGAACCCCCTTCTCCAAAGAACGGACCATAAGAACCGCCAATCAAGAGTATCATAGGCCTTTGCAAAATCAATCTTCCATAGCATCCCCTTAGTTGCATTCTTCCTCCATGCCGCAATAATCTCGGAAACAACCGCACAGCAATCTGAAATCTGCCTTCCACGCACGAAAGCGGCCTGCGCAGGCGAAATGAGCGAGTCGAGGAGCGGTGCCAGGCGCCGCGCCAGGGCCTTGGCAATAATTAAGTAGATCGCATTGGAGATGGAGATAGGCCGGAAGTCCTCAATCCGAGTAGCCGAGGAAGATTTAGGTATAAAGACAATATGAGACCGATTGAGAATATCGAATCCATCGATCCCCTCGCAGAAGTCCCGCGCCACAGCCAGGACATCGTTCGCAAGGATATCCCAAAAGTCCTTGTAGAAACAAACCGGGAAGCCATCAGGCCCCGGCGCAGCATCAGAATTGAGGTCCCGAACGGCCCCTTTGAGTTCCTCCAAAGAAAGCGGGAGCACGAGCGCCTCCGTGGAAGACACAGGGAGGGCAGGGGCCCCTGGCCCGACCACCGCCACCGACGCGAATACGAGGAACCAAACGCGGCACAGAAATAGTTCCTCACGGCCACCCCCACATCAATCTCGCCCTCGAAAAGCGCACCGCCGATGGAAATAGATGGAATAGAATTAGAGCGGCGGCGGCCACTCGCCACCCTGTGGAAGTAAGCAGAGTTGGCGTCCCCCTCCTTGAGCCACCTCACCCGAGATCGTTGACGCCATTCGATTGAACGCTTTCGATCCTCCAGCCGGGCCGTCGCAACGGCGGCAGCGTGCTCAGCCAACTCCCTCGGGGTCAGATCCCTATCATTCTCGAGAAGATCAAGCCGCAAAATCACAGCCTCAGCCGCTACCCGATCACAAATACGAGCCTGTCGCGACTCCCGTTTGAAGGACGCGAGAGTCGCGCGCAAGGAAGAGATTTTAAGGGTAAAGCGACGTGCGGCAGATCCCGCAAAAGAGGACTGGTCCCAATGATTCCGAACAAGATCCTTGAAGCCCGGCTCGAGGAGCCAACAACGCTCATAGCGGAAGAGCCCACGAGGATGCTGGCCATCCCCGGAGTCCCAAATGATGGGATTGTGATCAGAGAAAGCGCGAGGACGAGAAGTGACCGCACAGAGGGGAAAAGCCTCCATGAATTGCACATTGGCCAGGAATCGATCAATCCGCGAGCGGGAAGAATTCGATCTCCAAGTGTAGGAGATATCATTTGCCTCCAGCCCTTCCAGGGCCAAATCCCGAATAAAATCCATAAAGTCCCCAGAACCGGGATCGCTGCCCCCACGAGCACGGGGACGATCCTGCGAGAGCAAAGTGACATTAAAGTCACCCCCCAAAAGCCAAGGTAAGTCCCCAAAAACAAGCGCATCCTCCCTTAGGTCCTCCCAAAGCTCCCGGCGAGCGATATGAGAGTTTGGCCCATAAACACAAGTGAAGGCAGCACGCAAATTATTATCCGATAGAGTGAGAACAACGGAGACGGAGTGACGCCCGATCCTCGAAGATGAAATAGATAGGCGCGAAGAGCGCCAAGCAACAAATAAACCGCCGCTCGCTCCATATGCATCCAGCGAGCGAAACACATCCAACCCACCAGCACCAAAAGACCGCCATAAATCATCATCCAGCACAGGCAACTTAGATTCTTGAATAAATACAATGTCGCATCCCCACTCCAAAATACGAGCACCCAGAATTCAGCGACGGTGGGGGTCGCAAAGGCCACGCACATTCCAAGACAAAATCTTCATTAGCAATCACGGGGGTCCCAAGAAACCGCGAGTCAACAAAGCCCGGATCAATTACCAGGAGGCGATCGCCTCACCAAGCGGATTAAACCAGAAGCAACAACCACCGCATCGCGAAGCGAGAAAGAAGAAGAGCCTCGGTAGGGAGAAGAGGGGGACGCGTCACCACGGCGGGAAGACCGCCTTCGACTGTAGGCCCGACCAAATCTCGAAGGGGGAGAGGTGTCCTCGACCACGTCCAAGGAAGCACCGCCAGGGAGATTAACATCAGCAGCAGGCCCTTCGTTGCCGGACCAACTCCGCGCAGGGCGCCCCCCCGCCGCTGAGGGGAGAAGTCAAGGGAATCATCGAGGAGTGGTGCAGCAGAGTCCAGCGAGAAGAGCGGTGACGGGGATACGTCCTCGAGAAGGGCCCTTGAAATGGGGGCCACCGCACTGATGGGCATAGGACAAGAATAATCCGAGTCCCGAGAAATGGAGTCGGAAATCCCGGCCTGTTCGGACAACACCCGATTAGAAGGCCCGAAAGAGACAACAGCAGATCCGAATGAAGAGCTGAGAGGAGACGTTGCCACGTGTCCAGAGTGAACCAAGTGCAAGAAATCCACATCGAGAGTATCCACCGCCACCAAAGCACGACCGTCACTCGCGTCCCGAGGCGAATCAAATGATGGCCCCGGACCTCTGGCCTCCCCGCACGACGCTTCGAAAGTACCACCAAGCGACGCTTCGGAAAAATCCCCAGGCGCCGCTTCGAGAATATCCCTGGATGATGCCACGTGTCGCGGAGAACACGGACCGTCGTCCCTCGACGGAGAGCCCTGACTTCCACCGCGCGAGGCCGAGGAAGAAGGCGAAGGATCGGACGCCGGCGGCGGCAAAATAAGGATTTCCACCTTGAAGGACCAATAACCCATGAACAAACGCTCGAAGATGACCTTCCCCTCCATAGCCTCAAGAAAGCGAGGAGAACACTCCAGAAGAATCGTCGTGGTGGCCCAGTCCGCCCCTGGTTCCAAGCCATCATCCAGGACAGCAAGAACTTGCCCCCACCTAGCGATCATCTTAGAGAGCACAGCCACCGTGCGAGAGAGGAAAGGGACCCCCCGCACCTCCGCGATACAAACCTCGGTAAGATTCACCGCTCCATCCGCGACACGAAGGGGTCGCCACGTAACATCAGGACAGCCAAAACCACGGAAGAGGCTCTCCCGTTGCACCGGGGAGAGCCCGCGAACACAACAGCGCAGCGCGTCGAGGAAGACGAAGTCACCGTCAAAGGCATCGCCAAGAAACGAAACCGTCATCGAGCGAATGTCATCCCAGGAAATATCCGTATTACGCCTGACACCCACAGCAACAAGATGTCCCTTGGAGGAAGCTCGCCTGCCCGCGAAAACCCCACCGCCATGCAGCCCCGCATCCCGCCTCGCCGAACTGCCCACCGGCTCCTCAACCCTTCTCCCCCCACCAACGCCAGCCCGACCGCCAATCTCCTCGTGAGACAAACCCGCCTGCTCCACGACTTCCGCAACCGATCCATGCACAGGTAACGAGCCATGCACAGGAATGCCCGCGTAGGGCCGAGTCTGCGCATCGACCGCAACACCACCCACACCCAAGGCCTTCGCAGATCCCGCAACAACACCCACACCCAAGGCCTTCGCCGAGCCCACTCCAACCACCCCCACAGGTGCAGGAACGTCAGCCGCCTCATGAGCAGGAGCATCCACCAACACGACCTCAGATGCAGCAGCACCGCCAACCACGTCCGCATAAGAGCGAGCATCGCGAACACCACGAGTAGCTCCAGGATCACCTCGCGAGAACGACCGCCGCGAGGCCACGCGTTGTCCGGCGCGGCCTCCCTCACGAGAGAACCAGCAAGCTGCCATGCGATGACCCACCCTGCCACAGTGGAAGCAGCGGGGCGGAGTATCACACGCAGAGGCTAAGTGGCCACGTAGGCCACAACGGAAACACTTACGACCAGGCTTCACATACGAAACCCGCCGCCAACCGTCGTCTCCATCGTTGTCGCGCACCGCCTGAGCTCCACTTCCGCCACCACGAACCTTTGGTCTCCACGAGAGTCGCTCCGCCATCCTCTCTTCACTGGTCCCTCTCCGTCATATTATTTTTATAACGTCAATTCAAGCACATCAATTATTCGATCAACTTCGTATTCTAGGATTTAGATGAAACCCTAGAAATTTTTTGCGACCATATCCGTGGCGCATCTTCTTCGACGGCACAGCTCCACTCTAATCAACACATCATCGTCGAATGATCTGGGAGCAACCCAATTGGTGGCGGCACTGATGCGATGCTAGGCGACATCCTCTCCTCAGGTTCTCGCGTAAGCGGCACCGGGAACCCATCTTTATCCGTTCGCCGCTAACCCCTCTATCCACAACCCCATATTCTCACGCTCACCATCTCGGCGGCGATCATGCCGCTCCATCAGAGCACAACTACAGTACGTAGAGCCCCGTCGTGCCACCCTCTTCCCAGTTCAAGGCGGTAGACATATATCATCGACGGTGATGGTCGCACCCCTAGCTCTCCACAGCGACGCCGAATTCTGATGTGGAGATGACGAGGGCCGCAACGAAGAAGACAAGGGCCACATTTCTTTGTGCAAAGATGATGAGGGACACAACGATACCTTCACGCCTCTAGGCGGAGGTCTCCTATGTGACGATGTTGCTCCTTCATCTCCAGAAGGTGGTAGCCAAACAAGCCCAAGGCCTATCGAGGGCAGTGGTTCACGATGGAGAAGGGGTTCCCATTTAATAAGAGAGATCAGTCGTAATTGGACCGAGAGAATTAAAAAAAGGAGTGGGCTGCAACATTAATTAAAAAAAGAGGAAAGGCCCACATGTTTGTAAGCCCTATTAGGGTTGAATTTCAAGAGTCCTATTGGACCACAAGTTTTATAATTTTTTAAAAAAGAGCACATACAAAAAAACCATGTGCGAGATAAAAAATGATGTGTTGGCTATTGAAAAAAGGAAGAGGGAAAATAGCCGAAAAAATTCTACAGAAGCTGTAAAAATATGAACGACCTATTTGAAAAAAAATGATTTGAAAAAAAATTGATTAAGAAGAAAAGTCGAGAAAAAATGAGATCAACATATGTATTGCTTTGTTTCCTCATCTTCTTGTCTTCTCCCTAGTTGGTCGATGTTTATTATTCCGACCAGTATGGGAGAAAGAGGGAGTATTGTGTAGAGTTACATGTCTATTTCAGATTCTCCAAGCCAGATTTTTCAGACTCTACAGATTTTCTGACTCGATGATCAGATTCTGAGTCTTCAGTCGACAAGCACTTGTATGCGATCGTTAGTATGTGGTCCCTATTTTTGTTTTTGGTCTCAGAGTTTTCATGTGATCCGTAGGGACTCCAGAGTAGAGATCCCATTCCCTATGCCATGTCTGCTAGGGTTTCACATGTGGTATCATAGGGATTCTAGACTAGAGATTCCATTCTTTAAGCCAATATGAGAGAGACCCAGTTCTCCGACGAGGAGTCTTTTTTAAACTCCATTTTCTTGTGATCGTGGACTCTAACGAGGATGTCTCCACAGTTTTTTCAGTTCGACCATTTCAGAGATGGAGCAGTTGTCCACATTATGTGTCGGGCCAGGAGGTAAATTCCTTAGTAGTGCAGTTGACGAACATAATCCCTCGAATATTGTCCCAAAAATGTTAATTCCCCGATTAATGTTGTGAAATCGCATGGAATCTATGCGATATACATGTCGTATATATAAAATGCGACCCTTGTACGTCAATAAATCAAAGTTGACATTTTTTGACATTTAATAATGATGAAAATCGCATGGAATCTATGTGATATAGCTTAAAATATGAAAATTACATTTTTTCTATGCGTTATGGGTTTTTGACTGCTAATAATATATGTATGTCGCATGTCTATATATAACGCATAGATTCCATGCGATTTCCCTGCGTTACTCGGGGAATTAATATTTTCGGACCATATTCGAGGAATTATGTTCTTCAACTACACTACTAAGGAATTTACCTCGACGGGCCAGAGTACTCCGATAAGGGGACTCATTTTCAGTGGCAGTGACTCTAACATGCGCAGTATAGAGCACATGCTCTCCGACAAGGAGACTTAGTTCAACTCACATTGTAACTCATTTGTTCCTCCTCACCTGCACAACATGAGAAGTAACGTCTTCGAGAACAACTGATAGTTGTTTTTATGTTGAGTTGATATTGTCTGTAGTGTCTTGTTGCGTTTTAAGATTTCTTTCTGTTTGTCCAAGTTGAGCATTGCGTGTTCCAACTTGATGGGGAGTGTTGGAGTATATGCGTCATTCTTGTATAGATGGGTAAATGGATCTCTCTACCACATCCAGTGTTTAGTCCCACTTTTACCAGTGGAGGGACTTGGTGGGTCTATGGAGACTATATAAGAAGCCTCATACCTCCTGTATTAGATGAGAAACTCAATAGACACATATGACCCTTTGAGGCCTTCTCCTGTGATTTCATCCCGCTCCTTAGGGAGTAGGGTTCCATGTAAAATCTTGAGCGTCCTTTTTTCATATTTCTTTATTTTATTGCTCTGTTTATCAATTTGTTTCTTGTTCCTTATTTTCTAACACTAAGTATTAGAGAAAACATCGTCAGATAAGCACCTCAAGGTGTACGAAGCAAGATGTTCCCAACCAAAACAATTGTTGGGTTCATATCCGTTTAAGTTTCTAATGATCGCCTCAAGGGTGCATGCCCCTATATTGGCAACATCAACTCCCCTACCCGCATAGCCTTAAGAATAATCACCATGTCATGGAAAGAAAGGATACAATGGGAAGCCCATCCACTGACCACAAAGATAAATTTCATATCTGGATCTCCCATGATTGCTCGAATGATGCTCAAGATGCTCTACTCATCGAAGCTCACCACATCAAGTTTAACTTTTAGCTCACAGTGGACTCATTTCAGTCATTTATCAACCAATTATAGTTAATTAAGGCATTTACCATATATCATACTGCTTGGTTTCAGATTTCGTGAAATATCAACGAAATTTCGATTTTGAAATGGGACTGAAATTTCGAGTGAAATGTCGATATGGAAGCCTTCCTTCACAAACGTTGCTCGATTTGGGCGAAATATGATCAAAATTTACTGGTGAAATTTCGTTTCGACATGGTGTCGATACGATATCCGATATCAAAATCTAAAACCTTGTCACACTGTCCTACATGGGTCCACATTTTTTAGTCAATTTCCATCATTTTTATAGTCCAAATGGGCCCACAGTCCCAAAATGATCAATCATCTTACTTTATTGATCGATATTCTGATCGATCATCATTGAAACCGTGGTCGATTATTTTGGACCAAAGTGCTCGATTAACACATTCTGCATGATCGATCAAACCTGGGATAGAGCTAGAGTTTGCTTCGGCGACGTCGCACAAAGTTGCTTTTATCGAAAACTATCCACACCTCTATGTTCTTAATGTTATCCACATCGCAAGGATATATTTTTAATTTACATACACTAAGCATATCAATGGGAGAGTCCAAAAATATGATGCGTTACGATACGAGATTCGTCATAGAACTTGTCCAATTGTAAAACCAACACCATACACATGTAAAGTAGACTATCCATAACATATGGTGTGAAATATGCACAGTTCCGGAATGTTCCCTCGTGAGCTTCCTTCGCCGAAAATGAGAATTCTGTTGCATTTCATGCAATTTGCACGAACTCGACAATCCTCACGTCGAGCTCTTCGAAAGGCATACTCGAACCTTCGATCGGTGGTTGAATAATCTCCGATGGTGGAGCTTCGACGAAACAGGGGGAGGGGGTTTCGGAGTGGGCTGGAGGTGATCCAACTCACCAAGTCAAATTGACTTTCTTATATAGGATCTAGCCTAACCAGATCGGGAAACGGATCCAGTAGCCACATCTCTATCGTATTTCACATGCAACTCTCTCATAAAAATTTTATTTTTTGATGTTCTTGGAATCATTGTGAAGGTCTCAATGACTACTACAAGATGCAGTAGTCATTTGCCTAATTTAACTACTGGACCATGTCAGAAAATTATAAAAAGTGGGATCATATTATGAGTATTCTTATACTGCCACCCGTTACGTTGGCTCGGTTTTTACCATATTTTTACATTTGAAGTCCTCATATTGTTCCTCATGCTAATGAGCCTTTTCTATCATCCAGCGCGTCCCAAGTATGTTATGAGCACATTGTTTCTACTGATGACACTAGCGATTGGTGTATACAACATGCTACTTTACAGGACGAGCTTGTGCCTTCTCAAGATGTTAGTTTTCAAGTTACGGAGGATGCAGATGATCTTATGTTTATTTCTATGCAGAAGTGGATGCTTACATGTGCTATCTATGCTCTCACTGCTCATGTCTCTTTAAGGCATCTTTCATAGGATTTTAGGAGGTTTGTTGTGGGTTTCAGCTGTAAAGATTACACGAACATACTTTGAGGCAATATGAGATAGTCAATGACACCTTGCCATCAAAGAGGAGATGGTCGCATTACAGTTGCATGGTACATGGAGCCTTATTACTGCCCATACAGGGGCATCTGTGGTTGTATGCAAGTGAGTTTTTACAGTGAAACAATGTGTAGATGGCAGTATTGAGCGCTGCAAGATGAGGCTTGTCGCTGGTGGGTTCACCCATATGTACATGGTGGACTTTCAGGATAGCTTCTCTCCCCTGGTTCTTCATTCTACAATATGGATCCTTCTCTCAGTTGTAGTGATACGTGATTGTTCCTTCTCTCAGTTGTAGAGAAAAGCTTCTCTATGATGACTTGCAGGAGGATATCTATATGCAACAACCACCTAAGTTCACTGCTTAGGGGGGGGTGTCAGAAGATTTGCAGACTCCAAAAAGGCTATTTATGGTCGTAAGCAGAGTCCCAGAGCATGGTTTCGAAGCTCTTGAACTTGATAGGGCAACAAGGATTTGCGAGATCGACTGCAGATCATTCATTTTTTTAGAGAACCCAGAGATGTATAGTTATATTTGTTTATATTGATGATATCATTGTTGCGGGGGATGATGTGCAACGTACCCGTACGACTAAGGATTTCCTTGGGCAATAGTTTGCCACCAAGGACGTTGGCGATTTACATTACTTCCCGGGACTTGTGTTTTCCATGAACCAGCAGCCAACAGGGTCTTGTTATGACCCATAGGAAGTATGCTACTGATGTTCTTTATGAGACAGACATGGCGGATTGCAGGCCTGTCACTACTCCCGTGTCATGAAGTTATATGATGATGATATAGAGGAGGTAGAGAAGAGGCGATATATGGAGCTCCATAAGAAGCTCCTATATGTGACCATCAATGGGCTAGACATCATTTTTGCTATGAGCAACTAGTTTATGGAGTAGCCTAGAGATGCACATATGATTTTGGTTCATATGATTCTAAACCCTAGATTGTTATTTAGCATAAGGACATTTCTCGCCATTATAGCATGTGCAATTATGTAGGATGTTCCAAGGAGAGGAAATCTACCTCAGGTTTTGCAGTGTTAATAGGGAGCTCTTTGGTGTCATGTAAGAAAAAGTAGCAGTTTGTGGTTGCCAGGGGAGTACTGAGATAATTGTGTAAGATCCATTCTGGTTGACCTAGTTATTGATGTGCCTCTTCACACACATCTACAATGTGACAACCATGCAGCTCTTTTTATTGCTATTAAACTCTTCCTTCCATGAGAAGACCAAGCATATCGAGGTTGACTGTTACTACAATTGTGACATGATTCAGAAGGGTTTATCTCTACTTCCCATGTTAGCTCAGGGGAATATACAACGGATGTGTTCACCAAGGCCCTAGCGAGGTGGTCACTTCAGCAGTGTTGTTCCAAGCTGAGCATGATTGATATTTATGCTTCATCTTGAGGGAGTGTTGAGAGATTATTTATCTTTTGGTATTTCATGTATTTCTTTTCCATTCATACCTATTATGTAATTTGCCCAACATGTGTTCTCTACGTACAAGAGAACTCTTGGGCTTCATCATAATGAAATTCATTATTCTTTGCCCTTAGACGGTAGAAGAGGAAGGGGATAAAAAGATAGTTTTTTCACGTCTCATAATAGGATTGATTTCGTGCATCGAAATAGGTAACATATCATAGGGTTTTCGGGTGTATCACGAGCGAGGGTAGAAGCTGTTGGAAATGTATGGATAGATGGGGTGATATGTTTCTTCCTAATGTAGAGGAGGTTGGTCTATGGTGGTTTTGTCACATGATATGGAGTTGGAGGCACGGTTTATTGGGTTGGTTTGTGAACAAAGGGATAAAAATGAGGGGCTGGTTATTGGTCTGATGAGGGATGAGATCTGTTAGAGAGGACGGGATATGGATATGGATTGGGTTGGTTTCATGCGTAGAGGATCATGGTGGATACGGAAGTTGGGCCGTTTGTAGCAAAGAGAAGGGGAGGAGTTGGGGAGGAGTCAGTTGAATGGATGGTCAACGACTCTGGCTGATGTGGTGAAGAGGGATATGGTGCTGGAGTGAGCTGAGTTTGGACAGTTGAGCAGGCCCACTGACCAAGTGAATAAATAAAGAAACTATATAAAGAGTGATGAATATAGACTCCAATGCAAAACATGATTAACATAGAAGTATAGATCCCAGTGAAATCCACGAGTTTCAAGTGCTTCTAGGAAACATTTGGCTATTTATAGTATTTACGGAAGGCATTATGCCGCTGCCTTGTTCTGTAATTCTAGATAAAGTTTCTAGGAAATGGCTCTTTTAATATACTTTTTTCTGTAATTTCTATATCAGGGGACTGAAAAACATTTTGAGGCTGCACGTTAAAAGGGTCAATTCTACAGAATGGGAGCGCATTCCTGTTCCTAAAAGGTAAGCTCATATTTCTTCTATGCTGTCTTACGTTGTTAACATATCCTGGTGTACCTTTGGGGCAACTTTCTTTAGTAATTTGAAATACTGTCATGATATTTACTTTTCATTTTAAAATTTAAGGTTTTATGCTTCCGTCCGCATCAATTATATTGACAATATTCTAGTAATTTTGATTTAATTGACGTTCTCTCTTTTTAATAGCTTAGTAATTCACAAAAGGGATCTCCAATTTGATGTGGCTATAGTGAAGAGTTTTTCTAGTTTTTTTAAAGGCGTTTGTAGTTTTTCTCATAATTTAGAGTCAACATTTATAGCTTTTGACAGTGTTAGCTATTGGAGTATATGTGTCACATGTAGTAATGGGTAATTGGATCCCTCCAGGGTCCAATTATCATTGCAGTACTTTAGTCCCACATATATTATTTGTGGGATTTGGAGATTCAATGGGGGTTATATAAGAAGCCGCACACCCATTGTATCATATGAGAAACTTCAATAGATGAATCATCCCTTTGAGGCTTTCTCCCGTGGGTTCATCTCGCTCCTCATGGAGTAGCGTTCCACGTAAAACCTGGTATTCTTCATGTTTATTCTATTTCTTTGATATTATCTTCCGCGTTGTTGATTTCTGACATGGTATCAGATCGGGTTGGTTCTTGATTGATTTTTAAAAGTATTTATTTATGTTCATATATTGTTCAAGATCATCAAGTTTGAGTTTCAATTCTAGTCTTCTAGAATCTCTTGAAACCCTAATTCCTCAACATCATCAACAATGCAAGCAAAGTTAATTTTGGTTGTTCGTTCGAGGTGATTTATTCATGAAGAGTGTTTTGATTATTCGTGGATTCAAGTTTTGGATTCTAGTGTTTCGTAGGTGTTGGAAAACGTGAATGAGTACTTTATTCCATAACCCTAGGCTCTCTTATATAGGGGAGTAGCCTATGGGTAAATTACATAGAGAGGATAACAAGAGAAATAAAATAGCAAAGAGGTACAATGACACAACGTGCGTCAACACTCCCCCTCAAGATGGAGCATAGATGTCAATCATGCTCAGCTTGGAAGCACACTTCTGAAATGGGCCACGTAATAATGCCTTGGTAAAAATGTCTGCCGTCTGGTTCTCTGAAGTCACGTGGGATGTGGTAATAAATCTTTTCTGGATCATATCACGTATGAAGTGACAATCCACTTCAATATGCTTGGTCCGCTCATGGAATGCAGGATTATTAGCAATGAACAAAGCAGCCTGATTATCACACTCCAAGTTCATAGGAAGTGGTACATCTAAGCATAGATCTGTCAGCACTGCTTTCACCCACATCATCTCTGTAGTAGCCTGGGTCATAGCCCTATATTCGGATTCAGCACTGGATCTAGCTACCACAGTTTGCTTCTTGCTCCTCCATGAGACTAGGGCATCTCCGACATAGACAGCGTACCCTGAGGTGGACTTTCTATCCTTAGGACATCCTGCATAGTCTGCATCTGCGCATGCATAGACAGAAATCCCCTTTCCTTTCTTAAACAGCATACCTTTACCTGGAGAAGATTTGAGGTATCTAAGTATCATGTGTATTGCATCCATATGCACCTGGCGTGGCTGCTCCATGAACTGGCTCACACGGCTCACTGCAAATAATATATCTGGCCTAGTGATGGTAACATATAGCAGTTTGCCTACCAGTTCTCTGTATCTTCTCCTGTCAACCTCCTTTGTGTCATCATCATACATCTTCATGCTAGGGTCCATAGGTGTCGTAGCAGGTCGACACCCTAGCATACCTGTCTCACTTAGTAGATCTGTGACATACTTCCTCTGTGACATGACTAGTCCATACGGATTTCTAGCAAACTCCAGCCCCAGAAAATATCTAAGGACTCCCAGGTCCTTGATGACAAACTCGGTTCCTAGCCTTTCCTTTGCCTGCTTAATGCCCTGGTCATCATCACCTGTAATCAAGATATCGTCAACATAAACCATGATTACAACAGTACCTCTTGCCGTTTTCTGTACAAACAAGGAATGATCAGCATTTGAACGTTTGTATCCTTGTTTCTCAAAGAGGTCTGACAGCTTCTGGAACCACGCTCTGGGGCTCTGCTTAAGGCCATAGATAGCCTTATGTAATCGGCAAACCTTGGAACACTCCCCCTCAACAGCAAAACCTGGTGGCTGTTACATGTAGACCTCCTCCTGTAAATCGCCATACAGAAAGGCATTCTTCACATCCAGTTGATATAGGGGCCAGTCTTTAGTGACTGCAACAGATAAGAGGATCCGTAGAGTGGAATGACGAGCCACCGGGGAGAACGTGTCAAGGTAATCTACCCCATATGTCTGTGTGAATCCCCTTGCAACTAGGCGTGCCTTGTACCTGTCAATGGAGCCATCTGCATTATGTTTCACTGTAAACACCCACTTGCAACTCACCGGGTTGACATCTGGAGGTATAGTAACCAAGCTCCATGTTCCTCTGGACTGAAGTGCCGCCATCTCTTCCTCCATTGCTAGCCTCCATCGAGAATCCTGCAAGGCTTCATGGTGATTCCTTGGAATATCTGTAGCTGAAAGTGCCAACGCAAACGTCTTGAAAGGTCCAGATAGCCTCTCAAACGACACCACTGCTGAAACTGGATACTGGACACAGCTTCTCTTTGACTTGCGTAGAGCGATTGGAACATTTAGGTCCTCTGTGGTATCAGCATGCTCCTGTGATACATCCTGCTGAGTAATGTCGTCAGATTCATCAACATTAATATTTTCATTACATACCATAGGCGGGCTAGTTGACTGGTCAGGACCATGAGCTTGATTCGGCCTTCGGGTGTAATGGAATGGTAATGGAGGTACTATTGATGGCGTTGGTGGTGGTGGTGATGGTGGTTGAGATGTTGGTGGTGCCATGAACACAGTATCAGGGGATATAGATTGTGGCTGCATGTTCCCAGATTCTGAGAAGTACATGATGGATTCAAAGAATGTAACATCTGCGCTGATCACATACCGCCGACGCAGAGGGTCAAAACACTTGTACCCCTTTTGAGTTCTGGAGTACCCCACAAAGACACACTTGACAGCCCTAGGAGAGAGCTTGTCAGAACCGGGCGACAACTGATGGACAAAAGCGACTGACCCAAACACACGAGGGGTAAGAGTGAACAGATCCTTGTTAGGATAAACAAGTGAGAAGGGGATCTGTTCATTCAAGACGGACGAGGGCATACGGTTTATAAGATAACATGCAGTAAGGACTGCATCACCCCAGTAGGAATACGGAACATGACTCTGAATGAGAAGAGACCTTGTGACATCAAGAAGGTGACGGTGTTTTCTTTCTGCAACCCCATTCTGTTGGGACGTATGGGCACAGGATGTTTGGTGAACAATTCCCTTAGAAGAGTAGTAGTTGGCTAGATTATTGGTGCACAATTCTAAGGCATTGTCACTTCTCAAAAATTTGACGGTTGTGGAAAAGACATTCTGAATCTCATTTAGAAATTGAATAATAATATTTCCAGCTTCAGACTTATTTTTCATTAAAAATACCCATGATGCTCTAGAGAAATCATCCACAAAAACAATATAATACCTGTGTCCCTGAAGATCGGGAACACGACTTGGACCCCAGACATCAACATGAAACAACTCAAATTTGGAGTTACTACTCCGACCTTGACCACTGGGAAACGATGACCTGTGATGTTTTCCCAACTGACATGCCTCACACTGGATAGGTGTGTGAGAAAGACTATAAGGTAAGACACGACACAACTTCTGAAGCGGGAGGTGACCAAGACGCAGATGCCACAGGAGAGGAGATACTTGTCCAGCGGGAGAAGAGGTGATTCCAGCAAATGGGGTTCAGACGATAGAGGCCTCCTTGCTCATAGCCATGACCAATCACGTTGCCCGTACGGATGTCCTGAAAAATCAAAGAAGATGAATCAAAAATAGCTCGACATTGGAGATCCTTCGTAATCTGGCTGATTGACAATAGATTCATAGAAAAATGCGGTGCATGTAAAACATTCTTGAGCTGCATAGATGATGTCAATCTAATCTCCCCCTGACCCATGATGGGGGAATGAGTGCCATTGGCAATCACTACTGTTCGTCCTGGAGGAATCTGAGTATATCCTGAAAGTAGACTCTGGTCGCCACATAGATGATGTGTAGCGCCTGAGTCCATGATCCATGGCAATGTATCCGATCTACTACTATGTAGTGCAAGTGTACTACCTGAAGTACTCGTAGAGGCAGACGCAGAAGCAGAAGCAGCAACATCCGTATGACTCTCTGTCGTCGGTGCTGGGCCAGATGGTGGGATAATGCCCCTAAGGCGGGCAACCAGATCATCAAAACGCTGATCCAGTGAAGCAGGAGAAGGAGGCTCTATCTGCTCAGCGGCTCGTGCAGATGCAGGAAATCCATGCTTTGAATAGCATGTGTCTTCAGTATGGCCGACTCTGTGACAATATGAGCATGTTGGCCTAGTGCGGCCACCCCTTCCACGGGGAGTACGTCCACGGCCCTGGTAATGAGAGCCACGGCCCCTGTTGGCTGCCATGGCTGAGGGATTCTGGCTAGTGGCTGCAGAAGGTACAGTGATCCTACTCAACCTATGAAAAGCCTCCTCCATGGGAGGAATAGTTGAGTCCGCCAGAATCTGTGAACGAGCAGCCTCATACTCTGGGTCGAGTGCTGCGAGAAACACACCCACCATCGTTGCGTTTCTATATGTCTTTTGCTGCTCTGGCGTGGCGGTAAGCGGCATGAAGCTATGAAGCTTCTCAAACATTCCTCTCAAAGATGTGTAGAGAGAATGTAACGGGCGACCATTCTGCTTTATTGTGAATATATCATGTTGTAGTTGCAGAATTTTCGTCTCATTCTTCGCCTGAGAATATGTTGATGCCAGAATATCCCACATGTCTTTTGCTGTGGGTTGATGTAGAATATCATTGGCAATTTCAATAGCCAATGTGCTAGACGGCCACACCTTGGCATATGCGTCATCTGCCTCCCATGAGGCATGAACTCCAGTCTTCTCTGCAGGCTCGGGCTCTGTGAGAATATGCTTCTTGCCCGTGGACTTCATCATACTCATGAACTGCATTGCCCACAGTTCATAGTTCGTACCATCCATCTTGACAATGGGCGCTGGACCACGAAATGCGCCCATAGATGGGATGTCAGCCTTGCTTTCTGACATACTGGAAACGGAAGACTGGAGCGACTGAGAGAAAATAATCTTCGTCTACAATGACATAGACGGGATTAGTTGCGTGTGTAGACTTCAAGCAACTAACCCCATGTAGAACTGGTTGTGTGCCCTAGGGTTTTGGGACTTAGGGCACGTAGGCACGTGCAAAGAGCACACGCGCACGCACCTGGAGGATCACGCGTGCACTTGAACACGCAACTGGAGGGTCACGCCACAGTCGCACAGGAGCAGTGCGCACACGAGGCGATGCCTGCAGGCGCGAGAGGCGATCAGAGAAGATCGCCGATCGACGGCGATGTGCGCACAAGCGCCGGCGACGCGCGAGATATGCGCACAGCCGATGCGCGCACATGCGCGAGCAGCGATCGGAGCCGATGCGCGCACAGGCGCGCACAGGCGCGAGCAGCGATCGGAGAGGAGGCGGCGCCGATTCGAGAGAGAGGGAGGAGGCGGCGCCGATTCGAGAGAGAGAGAGGCCGGCGGGTGGGGTGTTAGGTTTAGGGTTTCGAGAACTCCGGTCTAGGACCGTCGCTCTGATACCATGTTGGAAAACGTGAATGAGTACTTTATTCCATAACCCTAGGCTCTCTTATATAGGGGAGTAGCCTATGGGTAAATTACATAGAGAGGATAACAAGAGAAATAAAATAGCAAAGAGGTACAATGACACAACGTGCGTCAACAGTAGGAAACCATAATTCGACCATTATGAGATTCAATTCTCTCTTTCTTTCTTCAGATTCAACAACTCGGGTTTGTAGAATCGTTCTTGCACGAAAGAAGAGCGAGCGATGCTCAGTTCTCGTGAGAGCCCAATGCACGAGGTTCTTGACGAGGTACTGAAATCGATGCTTCTCGCAATAGAGCCCTAGCCGCATCCTCCACCGACGCAACCTCCGACCTCCTCCTTGCAATATGCGGCAACAACATCTTCCAGCCGATTTTTTTGAAAAAAAGGAAGAACATGTATTATTCACCGCACGGCAACGCTATTCTAGGGAGCCCCTTCTCGATTCTGATTCTCGAGGACTCTTCCTCTTGCACACGACAACGTTGTTCCGGGCCACATCAGTGGCCATCATCAATGAACAAGGCAGAAACGACCTCTTACTCCATGCGGCGACAATGAGACCTCCGCCCATGACGCGTCATCTCAAGCCTTATACTGGCACATGAGCCCTCTCTCCAGCATCCCATATCCTCGCATGGTCTTGCTGCAGATTCCAGGAGCTGATCCATGCCTCCACCTCTCCAAACAGTAGGCATCATGCTAGCCCTTCTCCCTCAATCTAGAGGCGGTGGCTTCCACCTCGCTTCAAATATCCAACCGCGTCTAGCTGCAACACCCAATGTCGCGCCCATCCAGGTGCATCTCTAGGCACCATCAGAGCCGCTCCTCTTTCGGGGGAAGCTTCAGATGCAGTCGCAGGCTATGGGTTTTCCACAATGGCATTGTAGAATGATGAAGAAGAAGCCCCATGGGGGGCGATGGGTTTCCTCAACGGTCACAACAACCAAGCATGCATCATTAGGGGTTCCCATCGGGGAACCCTAGTTGGGTTCGTTGAGCATACAAGGGTCCCCAATTTCACTTAAATAAAAGGGGGAGGCCCAGTTCACCGCTACATTAAAAAAATGGATGCTTGGGCCCAAGTGGGCTGCATTTTGAAAAAAAAGAAAGTGAGAGAGAGAGGGGAAAGGGACAAAGAATAGGAGCCCTAAGTTGTATTGGTTACAGAGAAAATTTTGGAGGGCCTAAGGAAAAAGAGCCCCTATTTGGGCCATGTTCTAGAAAAAGGTATTTTTTTGGGAAAAGTCGCGTACAGAAGTGTTAGAATTATTATATTACAATTATGTTTGTAATCCTTCGGGTTTCGTAACCCCTAACCCTTCGGGTTTCGTAAACTTTATCCCTTAAGGTTCCGTAACCCCTCAGGGATATTTATGTATATTTCCTCTTGTACTCTTTAGGGTTTTCTCTTTATATAAGAAACCCTAGCCCTATAGAATAGATATCCCATTTGTCTCTCTTCATCACATGGTATCAGAGCAATGGTCCTAAATCGGGTTTTTGACCTAAAATCACCCACGTTCAAGCCTCGCAAAAGCCTGCCCGGGCCCTCTTCCCTGAATTAGAGCCCTGCACAAGGTCCTCCAATCGCCTCCAGTGCAACTGCCCTCCCGCTAGCGCTACCTACGCTTTCGGGACCTCCTACAAAGGTCGTCAACCCTACAACTACCCTCCACAGGTACCGTAGGACTTGTTGGAGATCTGAATCTCATCACGGACCGCTTCCAAGAATCCAGATTTGTTGTCCATTGAGGGTTTTTAGCCCTTCTTCAAGGGCGAACATGTGTTCTAGGGTATTTTTTAGCTATTATATGCATCCTTAGTTGATCACATGATCTTCTTTCTATTTTTAGACCTCCACGTCGTCTTCTTCTACCGAGACAAAGCCCTTGGCCATGAATGTTATGGCACAAGGCACTACTATCAAACTCATGGACATAGAAAATTACGTGCTCTGGTGTCGATCTTTTATGGTGTTCATTGGTGGTCAGAGGAAACTCTACATTTTGTCTAAAGATCCTTTAGATGAAAAGGACAAAGAGTACGACAATTAGCAGACTGACAACTATTTGGTTATCAACTGGATGACCAACAATGTTGAGGCTCACATTGCCTCAAATCTTCTTTACAATAATACGACCAAGGAAATGTGGGAGGATCTCAAGCAAACATACTCCCAGAAGAAGACGAAGTCACTTCTTGTAGACATTTACAGGCGAATCTGATCGACATCTCAGGGTGATTCCATCCTCATCGAGTACTACATGCATCTATCCAGTCTGTATGAGGAGCTTGCAATTTTCTAGCCCTCATGTTGCACCAAATAGATATAAGAGCGTTCTGACTGGCAGGTATATCGCTTCCTTGATGGCTTGCATTCTAGATACCATGCAACGAAGGAGCAATTTCTTATATCAGACACACTACCAACAATAAAGGCTATCTTTGGCCGACTTGAGGAGTTCGGGACATGTTTCCTGGCCTCCTGTCTTACCTTCAACATAGAACCTTGCACACATCGCCTCATCTGGGTGAGGAGGCAGATATGGCTTGCGAGGAGGACGTAGCTGTGATCCAAGTCGTGGCCGTGGACGGAAATCTGGATGAGGTCGTAACTTCGGTCGTGGTCGTGGGAGAGACTCTACTACCCCACGCACTCACTGTGGTAGGTGGAACCACCTGACTGAACGATGCTGGCAGAAATTTGGCGTACCTTCTTATCACGCCAATAATGCTTATGATGATGCTTATGATGTGGAAAAGGCATCGCCTACCTCCAGTGGAAAGATTGTTCATCTTGATGATGCAGATTACTCCTGCCTAATGCAGATCCATCAGACTTCAGGGCCTACCACCACTAGTAACACTACAACTGCCGCTCTGGCTGCTCCTTCAGGTACAATAGCCAATTTTTCTATCACTCCTAGTCCAGCTTCTATTATTAATTCTGGTGCCTCTACTCATCTCACTGGAGAAGGTAGTCTGCTCACCTCTTCCATACCATCTACCTCTGTGAAGTCAGTTCGAGTCGCTAATGGGACTCAATCACAGATTACTACTATCAGAATTATGGAATTCTCTTCTAAGGTCCCTACTTTCGGGGGTTCACTGTGCTCCTGATTTTCCTCTTAGCTTGCTGTCAGATCACAAGCTTTGTGTTGAGTTTCATTGTCGTGTGATATTTGATGAGACTTGTTATTTTTGGGAAATTAGGACAAGACAGATTTTTGGTGGGGGTCATGAAGAACGACCTATATTACCTTGACATACTCTCATACTTCAATTTTATTGGTGTTGCATCTATCTCCGAAGATCCTCTCCTCTTGCATCTTCGTCTTGGGCATCCCTCTGCCAAGGCCATCTCCATGATGTTTCCTGAACTCTTTCCTCTGAAGCCCTTTCAGTGCGTGGCATGTGAGTTCTGGAAACACCATCGAGCTACGTTTCCTGTTCGTACCGAGTCTCGTAGAACTGCTGCTTTTCATCTTGTTCATTGTGATGTTTGGGGACCTTGTCCGATCCGCACATTAATTGGTCATCGCTATTTTATAGTTTTCGTGGATGATTATAATCGATCTTCTTGGGTATATCTAATAAAGGAGCGTTCGAAGATTAATCAAATTGTCAGTTATTTCTTTCAATATGTTAAAACTTACTTTTCTAGCATTCTTAAGATCATTCGTGCCGACAATGCTCGAGTTAACCGAACATGGCTTGACCTCTTTCTTTTCATCCCAGAGATCGTATCAGCAAACATCATGTCCATATACCTCACAACAGAATGGTATAGTTGAGAGGAAATTCTGACACTTGTTAAATGTTGCCAATCTCTTCTTTGTCAAATGCGTGTTCCTAAACAATATTGGGGAGATGCTATCCTTAATGCAATGTATCTCATCAACCGTCTTCCTTCATCTGTTCTCAAAGGGGCAACTCCATTTTCTTTACTTACCTTACTGAGTCTCCTTTTCCCATACCTCTAGAAATTTTTAGTTGTATTGCCTTTAATCATAACTTTCATGCAACTGACAAATTATCCTCTCGTGCCATCAAATGCATCTTTCTTGGGTATTCCCGTACCCAGAAAGGCTATCACTGTTATGATTCCGTTGGACGTCGATACTATGTATCTGTTGATGTCACCTTCTTTGAGAAAACAAGTTATTTCACACATACTGTGAGTGACATTCCTCTAGACCTCCCTCCTCCACCAATCGTTTATACTCGCAAGCGTACCTCTATACATTCTACACCAGTGTCTATACCTTTGCATGTCCCTTCTATGCAGGATGATATGACCACTTCGAGTGCTGTCCCAGATGTACATGGGGAGTTTCCTATAGCTCTACGCACGCAAAAAAGGAAATGTACGTATCACCCCATGTCACATTTTACTTCTACAGATGGTTTATCTAGCCGTGACAATAGATTTGCAGATGCTCTGAATGCTATTACCATTCCAAGAGATCATTTCAGTGCAATGCAGGATCATGGTTGGCGACACGCCATTGATGAGGAGATGGATGCACTTACCTCTCGAAACATGTGGGATCTTGTGCCGTACCCCCCGGGAGTTCGCTCTATGGCTTGTTGATGGGTCTTCATAATCAAACAATCGCCTGATGGTTATATTGATAGGTTGAAAGCTAACTTGTTGTCAAAGGTTTCACACAAACCTTTGGAGTTGATTATTTTGAGACCTTCTCGTCTGTTGCCAGAATGGGGTCGATATATACCATTCTACCCATTTATCAACTTGATGTGATGAACGCCTTTATTTATGGTGATCTTGAGGAGGAGGTCTACATGATGCAACTGTCGGGGTATGTAGTCGAGGGAGAGCATGTTTGTCGACTATGCAAAGCCATTTATGGCCTGAAGCAGAGCCCAAGGACATGGTTTGACAGGCTCACTACAAAGATCAACACACTTGGTTTTCAGAGGACAACATCTGACTACTCTGTTTTTATTAGACGAAAGTCTACTGGCATGATCATCCTTGTTGTCTATGTTGATGATATCGTTATCACAGGAGATGATGTAGATGGTATTTAGAAGACCAAGACCTTCCTCCTGAAGGTCTTTGTTACGAAAGATCTTGGCCAACTTCGTTATTTTCTTAGCATCAAAGTAATACGCACTACAGAGGGGTTCCATCTTTCACAAAGAAAGTATTGCCTCGATATTCTGACTGAGGCAGAACTTCTTGGATGCAAGCCATCTGGCATCCCTACAGAAGTAAGAAAATATTCAACATTTATCGATCCAGCTTTTGAGGGTACAATACGATATAGAAGCTTAGTGGGAAAATTACTCTATCTTACTGTTACTAGGCCAAATATATCATATGTTGTGAGCAGAGCCATTCAACATATGAAGAAGTCTCTTTACAGTCACTAGCAGGATGTTCTTTTGATCCTTCGATATTTGAAGGAATCTCCCAGACGTGGACTCTTATATGGGGTGAATGGACACACTAATATGTCCGCCTATACAGATTCTGACTATGCTAGCTCTACTGAGGATTGTCGATCCACTACAAGATACGTCTTATTTGTTGGGGATAACCTTGTCATTTGGCGAAGCAAGAACACGCAGTGGTATCCGGATCCAGTGCGGAAACAGAATATAGTGCAATGGCTCAGGACACATGTGAGATCACATGGCTTGTTTCTTTCCTAACAGAACTTGGCATGTCAATCTCCACTCATGTACCCTTATGTTGTGACAATAAGTCTGCCACGTACACCGCCACCATTTCAGTTTTCCATGAGCGGACAAAACACATTGAAGTTGATTGTCATTTGATTCGTGATGAAGTATGAGGAGGATGAATCAACACTCCACACATCTCCACTGAGCATCAACTTGCAGACATCCTCTCAAAGGCTCTTCCAAGGAAGCGCCTCATGTACAGATATGCTCCAACTTGAGGGGGACTGGAGTGTTAGAATTATTATATTACAATTATGTTTGCATCCCTTCAAGTTCAGTAATCCTTAACCCTTCGAGTTCCATAATCTTTAACCTTTCGGGTTTCGTAACCCTCAAGGGTATTATGTAATTATTCTCTTGTACTCTCTAGGGTTTTCTCTCTATATAAGAGACCCTAGCCCTATGGAATAGATATCCCATTTGTCTCTCTTCTCCACAAAAATAAAAGTCGTACGCGAAGAAGAAGGTTTACAAAAGAAAAGAGTCATAAAAAATAGAACGAATCAATATAAAAAAAGAAGAGAGGAAGAGGCGGCTATTAAAAAAAGGAAATACAACAACAACAACAACAACAAAGCCTTTTCCCACAATTAAGTAGGGTCGGCTACATGGATTCTTCGCCTCCATTCAGATCTATCTTGGGCCAATTCCGGGCTTATTGAAAAACGGAAATAGCCGAGAAAAAACTTACATGAGTTTGTTTTCACCATGTTTTCATGTCTTTTCCCTACTTGGTCGATGCCATCTATTTCGACCATTATGGAGATAGCGGGAGTACTGTGTAGCGTTCAATGGCTCATATTCATATTCTCCAGTCCAGATGTCAGGGCACTTGTCAGACTCTACAGATTTTTAGGTTCGGAGTCGACAGATTGTTTCAAAGTCTTCAGTCCGATTGCAGATGTACGATCACTATTTGAGAGGTTCCCATATTTGATTTGGTCAGCTTAGAGTTTCCATGTGATCCATAGGAACTCCATAATAAAGATCCTATTCTCTATGCCATTGGGGCCTAGGATTTTCATATGGTTTTATAGGGACTCTAGAGTAAGGATCCCATTATCTGAGCTAGTATGGAGAGATACAGTTCTTCGACGAGGAGACTTTCAGACTCCATTCTCCAACGATCGTGGACTCCGACGAGATTATTTCCATGACTTTTCTCCAGTTTGGCCCTTCTGCAGGCCAGAGTTCTCCAGATGGAGACTCATTCAAGTTTCATTGACTCTGACAGACGCAATACAAAGCACATGTTCTCCTACAAGGAGACCCGAGTTAACTCACCCTTCAACCCTTTTAGTTCCTCCTCACCAGCACAACATGAAAAGTAATGTCCTCGACATCAACTAACAGTAGAGTATGTGTTGAGTTTATATTGTCTGTAGTGCCTTGTATTTGTCTTTGAGATTTCTTTCTATCTATCCAAGTTGAGCATTGCATGCTCCAGCTTGAGAGGGAGTGTTGGAGTATATGCGTCACATGTAGTGATGGGTAATTGGATTCCTCCAGAGTCCAATTACCACATCCAACAGTTTAGTCCCACCTCTAGTATTTTTGGGACTTGGAGACTCAGTGGGGGATATATAAGAAGCCCCACATCCATTGTATCTGATGAGAAACTTCAATAGAAGAATCTACCATTTGAGGCGTTATCCCGTGATTTCATCCTAGTCATCACGGAGGAAGGTTCCACGTAAAATCTCGGTGTTCTTCATGTTTATTTTATTTCTATGATATTAGACTTCCACATTCTTGATTTCTAATATTAACATTTGGTTAGCTGGATTATATCACTGATGAAGTGGATCATCCTCTGCCACCTTCCTTTCCCTTGTATTCCCTCTTGTACCCAGAACATCATCGGACATCCATTTGTCCTAGTTTGACCACATTTTTTCCCTGCTTCTGTCTCTTACTAAGCCATATTGCTCTTTCCTCAGTGGCATCTTTTAAATATTTAGTATGATCTTCAGAACCTTCTATCGCACCGTTTCAATTCAATTCAGGTCGCCCTCTGTAAAAATTCTGGCTGTTAAACCTCATCAATATTTTAACGAGGGAACAAATTGCAAATCATGTCACGGAGGTGCTCCTAATGTTGCTCCACCCAACTGGTATTTTGGAAAAGCTAGTTGCTTCATTGTTCGCTGTAAATCTCGGGTCTGAATATGGCTGCTGTTTAGAACGTTTTAAGCATGCACTTGGTAGCAAGTCATTTTCCTTTATGTGCTTTTGCCTGTAACAGTGCCCCTATGTCCACTTACAAACCTTGGGCATCTTTTCTTATATCAAACCAACTAGTAGAAAAATCTCTGATATTTGGAAAATCAAAATGAATCTTAATCGTTACTTCAGATATAACAAATCAATAAGTTTTATTTCCACTAGAAATGTGTTAAAAATGGCATTTTTTTAATTTCTAATTTCAACATATTTTAGTGGAAATATAACTACTTGATTTGTTTTTTCTGAAGTAAAGATTAAGAATCATTTTGATTTTTCAAATATCATAGGTGATGGCAAAAAATGCCAATGTGGCAGGACTTAAATGTTAGAATGATCCTCGCGGTTTGATCTCCTGGTCAAAGCTGTCGGCATCAGTTGCATGAACCGTCGGGCATGGGAGAAGGGGTGGAAGATACGAGGGCTAACACCCTATATAAACCTTCTATTAGGAGGGAAAATGATCGTCAATCATCATCTCACCCATCGAGAGCCCCTTGCCTTCACAAACCTAAAATCTCCATCTCTCTCCCATTCTCTCTAAAAGGAGGTCGTACCTAGTACCTCAACTAGTATCAAAGCTCCTAGGATCTCGCCTGCTCATTGCTACATCAACATTAACTGATGCTGACACCCGCTTCAACCGTCGGCTTATGGCATTGGAGCTTCGTCGCTGCCACAATTTCTTTCTCAAAAACCCTAAGGGATTCAAGATCCTTTATATATATATATATATATATATATATATATTCTTTTGGGTTTTTATCACGTGTACTCTTTTCAACATATGCAATATTAGTTATGTTATAATATCATTTGCACCTCTGACTTCTTACAAAATTCACAATTATACCCTTTTGTAATAGCAATTATGCCCCTACTTTACATCAACATAAGGGCAAAATTATGAATTTGTAGGAAGTCATAAAAGTGCACAAAAGGGAGGGGCACAACTTATATTGCTGAAGTTAAGAATGGCACAAGTGATAATAAACCCTATTCTTTTTTAGCAGCTACTATTGTGAAATTTTTAATTTGAAAAGGGCGTAAAAGGTTAGGGAGATATGACAAGCCTTATATCAGTTAAAAAGGGTGGAGAACCTTATCTCTGCTTATTCCTTAATATTTTTAACCGAAGGTTATTAAGAAGAAAAGAGGTTTGGACAATCTCTCTTCTGTCCTTTATTAAAGTACGTTAGAACATTAGTTTTTTGTTATTTAGTTTATTAATTAAAAAAAGGCAATCATACTCATTTTAATTAATTACTACTTGTAGTCATTTCATTTCGTGCTACTTGTAGTTCTTTTTCATTAATCCATTATTGTTATTAACATATGGTCTGGACAAAAGGATCTGTTTCTTTGGAAAAAAAAGAGGCTACGTTTTTCACCTTGAATTTATCATTAAGTTACGTTCATATGGGTCATAACAAGACCTTGCTGGTTCCTGGCAAACTCTGACCCAAGGAAGTAAAGTAAATCTCCAAGGTCGTGGGTGAAAAACTGTTGTCCAAGGAATTCCGTAGCTGCTCAAATACCCTGCCCATCATCTCTTGTGACAATTATATCATTACCATAGATCACTATTATACCTGAGTCCTATGAAATAATGAATGATCTACCATCGGTCTCGTAAAGCTCTGGATCGATTTGAAGACCCGGCCTGAGTCTACGAACCAACCAATACCTCCGCAAAAGACTTTCGTCTTCCTAGGTCACCTACCTCGATCCTCATGCCATTGCTTGGCTCCGCAAGCGACACCACCTTCCCAAAATGGTTTCCCCTTTTGAAACTCCTCAAAAACTGGCTCGACACCTTTCTGCCCCTTCGAAGCCGAGAATCCACCACCCATCTCCGATCGCCGACGGCCAACCGCCACCACATCTCCTCTTCGCGCACCTCCATATGGAACACGTAACTCATGAATGTCATCTTAACAATGTGAAGTTGTGAACAAACAACCTCCGCCCCCTTGATCGTCACCCCACGGTCATTGCCCACGTCAAAGCCCATCCGAGATAGTGCTCTCCACCTTGAGACCCCGCGCCAATATCGAGGAGACATCCTCCAACTTCTGCCCTAGAAGTGGAAGCCCTCTAATGCACAATAACCGTTCCTTCCATCGGAAATTGCTACAACCATACTTCAGCAAGGAGGTTCTCCAGTGTACCATCCCCTCAACCCAACGCGAAACCTCCATCAATATTTCAGCCTCCTTCGACGAGAGGCCCCTTGTGTAGACTGAAGATCCCTCGAGCTGGACCACATCCCCATCGAATCCGACTCCCACTGCACATTCTATATCCTGCATCATATGGACGAGGCATCGATCACTTCTCTGACAAACACCAACCCAAAACCGCACTCCTTCCTCGCTACCCTTCGTGGAAGCGACCATCCCGAGGTCTCCTGCGGCCCTCTTATAGCACTGAAACCTACGGTGCCCATTGCCACCACATCCAAAGCATCGAATATGATTATGACACTTCGTCGCTCAATGACCCTAGCTGTTGTATCCCAGACATCTCCCTTGGAAACGCCCCACACTGACATTCCTTGATCTCGCGTCGACTGCCAAGGAACGTCGCCTGCCTCCTCCTCCCTCGAGCTTCCCCCAGCTTCCAGATCTATCCCACCCCATCATATAGGTTTCAAATCTCTCTCATATGAAACCACCTAGTGCCAAGGTAAATGTTTGAGTATATGCATCATGTAGATGGGTAAATGGATCACTCCAAGATCTATTTACCACATCCATTATTTAGTCCCACATCTACTAGTGGTAGGACTTGGAGGGTCTGTGGAGGCTATTTAAGAAGCCCCAAACCTCCTCTGTATCAGATGAGAAAGGTCAATGAACGAATCAACCCTTTGAGGCGTTCTCCTGTGGTTTGATCTCATTCCTTAGGGAGTAGGGTTTCACGTAAAAATCTCAGTCTTCCATAATGTTTATTATATTTCTTTGTTATTTTCTTCCCCTTTTTTATTTTCTAACATGGTATCAAAGCTATGTTATTTTTCTTACATGGTATCAAAGAGGGTTCGATTATCATGGATTTATTGTTGAAGATTTATGTTAATGTTCTGTTCGAGATTTAATTATTGTTCGTTCTTGAAGATCATGTTTGTGAAGATTATTTGTTCTTATCTGTCCAAGTATTCTAGAATTTCTAGGATTTCTGCAACCCTAGAAAAGTGTTGACTTTATCATGATGTGTTCATAGTTCTGGAAATTCAGGTCGTTAAAGTTGGAGAAAACTGTAGGGTTTTTCAAAACCCCTATTCTTCCCCTTCGAGGTGATTCAGTCCAGGCAGATGAACTTGTAGACCTTCCGAGGGTCGGGCAGGGTTTTGGTGATACTCTCTGCATACACCTCCTACCCCAAGCTGCCGGTTTCAGGCACTCCTCCATGTGAAGTCTGCGCCTTCCCCTCTCGCTTTCTTCCCTCATCAAAGACGCATCACTAGTTTCTGATGCCTCATGGGGCTCCGCCCCATCAAGGTCCATGTTCGCCGCTACTTGGACTTCTTCGTCTTTCGCCATGATCGGAGGGGAGAGACGACAAATCCTAGATGGGGTTTTAAGGTGGCTACTAGAAGGAAGCAATTTGAACTTCGGTGGGGGTGAGGGGGTTGCGACACCCTATGGCTCCAACGACGATCCTCAATGTTAGGGGTGGTATGAGACCTCCAGGCGCATCTTCAGCCGCAACACTCGTCATCCTCTACCACACGGCTTCTCCAAGTAGTGGGAACCATACTCGACGGCGACACATACTCTTCCACTCCTCATCTCTTGTAGGTAGTGACAGTCTTTCGAGATATGGGTTCCCAGATGGAAACCCTAAATAAGGGGGGCCCAATTGGGCCGAAGCATTAAAAAAAGGGAAAGATAGTTTTTTGCAAGTTGTTCGTGTGCGAAAAAAAGGAACCAGCTGTAGTAAAAAAAGGGGATATTTTTTTAAAATGCCCGGAAAAAAATTTGAGGGGGCCCATTTGTATCAAAAAATTTAAAAATTTGTTTTGAAAAAAGTGGTGTGTACAAAAAAATTTGTACACTTAAAAAAGGGATTTTTACCCGACAGACCCTGTAATCTTTTGCAATTACCGCTACGACATCTGAAACATCCTAATTCCTCTCTTGACCCCGTAAACTTGCTCCGTCTTACTCCACAAACCCTGCCGTTAAATTGACACATTTGAACCTAACTTTCTTGGGTTAAAAGTGAGTTAATCAAACCACATCAGATCTAACGGTGTCTTTTCTTCCACTCTCTCCTTCTTTCTTCTCTCCCCTTCTTCTTCCTCTTTCCAACTACACATATTGAGAATGAACGGACAATGAGGGGAGGGGGGGGCGGAATAACAGCTCAGGCAGCAGCTGGGCGCCGGGGGCTTCGAGGGGAGGGCAGGAGGGTTGCAGCACGGGAGGGGAAGCTATACGCAGGATCTATTATCCACCATTCTCTGTTAATATGACCTCTCTCTGTAATCTGCTTTTACTCTGTTAATATGATCTTCTCTCTTCTTTTTGCTTTTGTAAGGATTCCGATCCATTTGCCTTCCATCTGAGTTTGATTCCACGTATCTAATTACCTCCGCTGTTGTTCTGGTTGTTTCTTATTCCATCCCATCTGAGCTTGATTCCACCAACTGCAACTCCTGGATATCTTTGTGGTTTACTATTGAGTACTTGAATTTGCCGATCTTTCCATCGGATCCATCAGTGTCAGGACACAAGACTTGGAAATCTGAATATAAAAGCTCTGGTCCTTTGAGCACAGACCATCTGTCGAGAACGATCTGGAGCTCAACAATAGATCAACACCGTGACACCAGAGAATCCCCCTGGCCAGGTGAGATGAGGTCAAAGGACCTCCGCCCCGATCCCATCTTCACGCCACACCAAAGGACCCCTGAGAAGAGAGGAGGGAAGAGACGGATGTGATGCGAGAATAGGAGGGATCTGAGCTCGGTTGGTCGTAATATGAAAGGGAGACCAGTACGTTTGATGGAGACGGTGTTGGAGGAATGAGCAGAGGCAAAGGGGGTGGGTTTCGAGCGGGCACGCAGGGGAGGCGGACCGGCGGGACGGGAGGCGAGCTGGGAAGGTCGGTGGGTGGGTTTCGAGCGGGCACGCAGGGGAGGCGGACCGCCGGGACGAGGGGGAGGGACTGATGGGCGCTGGGCTCCTCAACGGCGGGGGGTTTCGGGCCGGAATTGTTCAGCTGGAGGTGGAGGGTGGGAGGGAATGGCACTTGCCGTAAATTTGATAAATAAAATGGGTATCATGTAAAGAAGATAACGGAATCTGGTCACTTTTAACGGGGCAAATGGATGGGAGTTAACCACAGGGTCTGTGGGATAAGGGTTAGCAAGTTTACGAGGTCGAGAGAGGAATTAGGATGTTTCATAGGTCGTAGCGGTAATTGCAAAAGATTACAGGGTCTGCCGGGTAAAAATCCCCTTAAAAAAAGGAAACAACTCTATAAAAAAGGGGAAGAAGCAATAACCGAATAAAATTGCAAAAAGTGAAAAAGTCTGTAAAAAAACCAAGAATGGTCAAATGATTAATTGTTTATAAAATTTGTTTTGAAAAAAGAGGTGTGTACAAAAAAATGTACACTTAAAAAAAAGGAAACAACTCTATAAAAAGGGGGAAGAAGAAATAGCCGAATAAAATTGCAAAAAGTGATAAAGTCTGTAAAAAACCAAGAATGGTCAAATGATTAACTGTTTCATTTGTTTCTCTCCATCTTGATTTATCTTCTTCCAACTTGGTCAACGTCATTGTTTTTCGATCAGTATGGGAGAAAGACGGAGTATTGTATATAGTGACAGGTCTGTTCCTGATTCAGATGTCGGATTCCTGACCAGCCAGAATTTTCAGACTCTACAGTTCAGTTTCAGACTTTGCGGATTTGTTTAGAGTCCAAGTTCGAGGCGCTCCATATTTGAGGGACCCATTTTCTTTGAGTTCTCCAGTGAGAGACTCCTTTTCAGATGTACACATGTTTGTCATCTTTTGTGTGGTTCCCATTTTTTATTTTGATTAGAGTTTTCATGTGTTTCATAGGAACTCCATATTAGAGATCCCATTCCCTATGTCACGTGGGATATGGTTTTCATGTGGTTTCATAGGGACTCCAGAGCAGTGATCCATTCTCTGAGCCAGTATGGAAGAGACCCAGTTCTCCGACGAGGAGACTTTTTCAGACTCCATTCTCCTGCGATCATGGACTCCGACGAGGATGTCTCCATGGATTTTTCAGTTCGGCCCTTTCAAAGATGGAGCAGTTGTCCACATGTTGTGGCGGGCCAGAGTACTCCAACGAGGAGGCTCATTTGCAGTGACTCTAACAAGCGCAATACAAAGCACATGCTCTCTGATGAGGATATTCAATTTGACTCACACTCCAAGCTCATTTGTTCCTCCTCACTCGCACAACATGATAAGCAACATCCTCGACAACAGCTGACAGTTGTGCACGTTGAGTTGATATTGTCTGTAGTGTCTGTAATGCGAGTTTGAGATTTCAGTCTGTTTGTCCAAGCTTATCATTGCATGCTCCGGCTTGAGGGGGAGTGTTGGAGTATATATGTTATGTAGATGGGTAAATGGATTACTCCAAGGTCCATTAACCACATCCATTGTTTAGTCCCACATCTATCAGTGGTGGGACTTGGAGGGTCGGTGGAGGCTATATAAGAAGCCTCAGACCCCCCTGTATCATATGAGAAAGTTCAATGAACGAATCAACCCTTTGAGGCGTTCTCCTGTGGTTTCATCTTGCTCCTTAAGGAGTAGGGTTCCATGTAAAAATCTCGCTGTTTCATGATGTTTATTATATTTCTCTAATACTTGCTTCCTGTTGGAGTATAAGTTGTATGCGCCTATTGTGTTGTAGCAGGGTAAATGGATCCTGGAGAAGATCCATTTACCCCATCCAGTGTTTAGTCCCACATGGACCAGTGGTGGGACTTGGAGGCTCTGGGAAGGCTATATAAGGAGCCCCAGACCTCCTGTACTCATTGAGAAATTCTAATAGAATATCCGCCCCGTTGAGGGCTTCTCCTGTGGTTTCATCCCGCTCCTCACGGAGTAGGGTTCCATATAAAAATCTTTGTGTTCTTCGTGATTATTCTTCTTTATTATGTTATTCCGCTTCCGCTTTCTATTTTATAACATGGTATCAGAGCGGGTTCGATTCTCCCGGTTTTATGTTCTTAATATATCTGCGATTCGTTTTATGAAGAAGAATCGATTTATGCTGGTTCTTGGAGATTTATTCATCGAAGATTTATTCATATGAGATTTATGTTCTAGGGTTTTCTTCTTGAAAAACCCTAATCCAAGTTCATGAGAGGAAGCCGGCACATCTCCATATTCGGTTTCAGATCTGCCGCCCTCTCCCATTTTCAAGTTTCAAAAGGTTTCAGATCAGGAGTATTTCTCCCGATCTAGGGTTCCAGAAGGATCGCCTCCAGTTTTCGCGTGATGAGCTTCCTCGCGTGATGCACTTCCTCGCGCCGTCAACCTCCAGGCGGCATCCCTGTCAAGGCGCCTATGTGGTGCCTTCTGCTTCACAGCCTCCAGCAGGCATCACGCGCAACCCAGGCGCAAGAGAGGATCAGCGGCGCCTCTTTCCAGTTCAGGCGGCGCGCAAGACCACACAGAGCCTCTTCTACTCGCGATAGCCCAGGCGTGTGCGCCAAGTCCTTTAGGCGCGCATCGACGGCGCCTCTCGACGGCGCCTCCTCGTCTGCCGGTTCTCCCACAGCAGAGACCCTCCTGCACGTTAAACATGGACCTGGAGCCCACAGTCGCACTCCGGCATTCGCAGATACATCGTGCAACATCTCCAGACCAGGCGTGTGATGCCACGGCGCGCATCGCCCTAGCCGCCCCCAGTCTTCATCGCAAGGTGATTCCGCCTTCTCCTCCTCCCGCACAGGCGAGCCCTAGCAGGCCCCATCTCCAGCCGCGCAGTCCCGTGCGCAGACGCGTTCGCAGGTTCAATCCTCCCTTGCCTTGGCGGCGAATCCAGCAGGCGTTCCCCGCTGCCTCCACATCTCCGATGTCATCGTGAGTGAGAAGCGGCGCTGTCCCTCCGAGCCTCTTGGCGGCGCCGCACGAGTCACATCTCCAAAGGGGGCTGCAATGTTAAATAGGGTTTCCCATCACGTGGGAACCCTAATAGGGCTGGGGATTATTTGTTATAATTAAAAAAGAGAGAGGTGTTTCGAAAAAAAAGAAGAGGAAAATAAAAAGGCGCGTACAAAATATAAAAGCCGTACGCAATTTTAAAAAAAAAATTTGATGGAAAAGCCGTAAAAAAAAGAGAGAGAGATTGAAACGGCTTATGTTAAAAAAAAAGCATCATAGCGGCTATTAAAAAAAAAGACAAAGCCGCAAGTTTCATGTTCTTGTTGTTTGCCCCCTATTTATCTTGTCTTCTCCCAACTTAGTCGATGTTCATGTTTTTCGACAAGTATGGGAGAAAGGGGGAGTATATATGTAGAGTCACAGGTCTTGTATTCCAGATGCAGATTCAGCTTTCCAGACTGATCAGATTTCAGACTCTACGGTTCATATCCAGTTTCAGACTCGACAGCAGATAGTTTCGAGTCCAGTTTCAGACACGCACGAGTGTGCGGTCATTGTCAGATGAGCATAAGTTGCCATCATTTGTTTCAGACACGCACGAGTGTGCGGTCATTGTCAGATGAGCATAAGTTGCCATCGTTTGTATCGAGGTCCCCATCATTCTTCTAGTTGTCAGGCCAGAGTTTTCATGTGAGCCATAGGGACTCCAGAGTAGAGGACCATTCCCTTGAGGGCAAGGGTTTTCATGTGGTATCATAGGTACACCAGAGCAGTGCACCATTCTCTGAGCCAGATGGGAGAGACCCAGTTCTCCGACGAGGAGACTCCAGGCGCAAGTTCAGACTCGATGGTCAGGTTCCGAGTCTTCAGTTGACTCACACTCCAGCCCGTTCGTCCTCCCCACCTACACGGCATGAGAAGCAACGTCCTCGACTGCAGCATGTGCGCGTTGGGTTGATATTGTCCGTAGTGTCCTGTAGAGTTGAGTTGAGTTTCTGTCTGTTTGTCCAAGCTGAGCATTGCATGCTCCAGCTTGAGGGGGAGTGTTGGAGTATAAGTTGTATGCGCCTATTGTGTTATAGCAGGGTAAATGGATCCTGGAGAAGATCCATTTACCCCATCCAGTGTTTAGTCCCACATGGACCAGTGGTGGGACTTGGAGGCTCTGGGAAGGCTATATAAGGAGCCCCAGACCTCCTGTACTCATTGAGAAATTCTAATAGAATATCCGCCCCATTGAGGGCTTCTCCTGTGGTTTCATCCCGCTCCTCACGGAGTAGGGTTCCACATAAAAATCTTTGTGTTCTTCGTGATTATTCTTCTTTATTATGTTATTCCGCTTCCGCTTTCTATTTTATAACACTTCCACATTTTTATTTTTCTGACATGGTAATAGAGCTCTGTTAATTTTCTAACAGTAAACTACCTGAAATCCTCTGACAGCTTGTTCAAGGAAACGTGGGCTGCAAGAGGGTAAGTAGTACACGTACGTTTCTGCTTTTGCAGAGCAATTAGCACATCAAGATCATCTGCCAATTCCCGATCCTGTATGATACCTTCTGGAGAGGGCACCTGCTCATCTTGTATGGAATCTTGCTGCACAAACAACTCAGTAATGCCAATCGAGACAATGTGCCCATTACATACCTGAGGTATGCTGGATAATTGGATTATGGGCAAGACCTGTGAGCTGGAGGAACCGAGAGAGACCTACGAGTAAAAGCACACGACAAAAACTAAGTCACAGTAGGAGGTGGAACCACGGGAGTAGATGTAGAGGCAGGAGTTGGTGGTGGTGGTAGTGGTGGCTGAGGAGGTGGTGGTAGAGCAGGAGTAGAGGGAGGTGGAGGAACGACAGTAGGAGGTGGAGGCATGTAAATCTCACCGTCAAAGTTAGATGGGGCTAGTCAGTCATCTGTAGGAGAAAAATACATAACAGACATTGTTGGGAAAATAGAAGAACTTGTTTATTCCATCAGCTTTAGGCTCTCTTATATAGGAGAGTAGCCTATAGGTAAATTACATAGAGTACGACAAAAACTGGAAATAACGAAAGAGTACGTAAGTGAATAATATATGTTTACAGACATAAAGAAAGTAACATTAGCGCTGACAAGGTATTTCCGCCTTAGCTGATCAAAGCAACAGTACCCTTTCTGGGTATGAGAGTAGATGATGAACACACACTTGACAGCTCTAGGAGAGATCTTGTCACGACCTAGAGAGACATCATAAACAAAAGCAACAGAACTGAACACATGATGTGTAAGGGAAAAAAGATCCTTCTCAAGAAACACAATCGAGAAAGGAATCTTCTCTCCCAACACAAACGAGGGCACACGATTCACAAAATAGCTTGTAGTAAAGACAACTCGCCCTATAAAAAGTGAGGACCATGACTCTGTATCAACAACGTTTTGGCCACATCAAGTAAGTGATGACGTTTCCGCTCGACAACACCATTTTGCTGGAAGTATAAGCACATAAGGTTTGGTGAACAATACAAAGAGATATAAGAAATTCATAAAGTTGTAAGGTGCATAATTCTAGGGCATTATCATAACGAGGATATTTGACATTGGCAGAGAGAATATTCTTTATCTCATTAATAAAATATCTGATCACAGATCCAGCCTCAGACTTATTCTTCAATTAAAATATCCAATTAAGTCTAGAAAATCATCAACCACAACTAGAAAAAAATGGTGTCCCTGGTGATCAAAAGGACGACTCAGACCCCAAATGTCTAAATGAAGGAGCTCAAATAAGTGAAAACTACTCCGACTCTTATGGGATGGAAAGAAGGAACAATGATACTTCCCAAGCTGGCATGCCTCACACTGAAAGGTGGATCTCGTAGAAATATGAGGGAGAACATGACACAACTTCTGCAGAGGAAGGTGACCAAAATGAGGTGCCACAGATATGGAGAGACTGATCCTGTAGGTATAGTAGAAACGCCAACATGAGGAGGTTGGACTAATCTATAGATCCCCCGGTGCTCACAACCACATCCAAATCTCCTTACCCATGAGTATGTCTTAAAACACAAGAGACGAAGGGTCAAAAATGACACGACAATACAGATCATTAGTAATCTGATTAATGGAAAGTAAATTCATATGAAATTCAGGAGCATATAAAACATTCTGAAGGTGCATGGATGACGTCGAGTACACTTCCCCTTGTCTTGTAACGAGTAAGTGGTCGCCATTAGCAATGACAACCCACATGCCATGTTGTGTAGTCCTGTAGGACCTCAATTGTGCATTGTCTCCACACAGGTGGTGGGAAGCACCGGAGTCCATAATTTATTCTATCATGTCTGCACTAGTATTACCAGTAAAAGCGTAGGCGATACCTGAGGAGCTCGAAGAGGCTCTGGTTGTGGTTGCAGTATCTTGGTGGTGGTGCCAACAGTCGGAGTCATGATTTCTCAAGTAGGAGAGACAATATCTAGGAGAGGATCGGCCCCGGAAACTGGAGTCTTTTAAGTCTCAGCCTGTTCTACAACGCGACCAGAAGCAGGATATCCATGCTTTTGGTAGCATGTATCCCTCTGCATGTCCCGGTTGGCGACAGAAGATGCAAGGGCCACACAGACGTCCACCGTCTCTACCATGAGGGATGCGTCCTATAGACTGGGTCGGCCCTCTTCGGTCACGAGAAGCGGCCATAGCTGAAGAGGGGGGAGGAGTAGCCGTAGAAGGCATGATAATCCTGTTGAGACGACTATATGCCTCCTCCATGGGACATATGATAGCCCCAGTGAGAAGTTGGGTACGCGTTGCATCGTTCTGTATCAAGGCCGACCATGAAAACTCGAACCATTGTGGAGTTCCTGTAAGATTTCTGTTGCTCTAGAGATGTCGTAATAGGCATATAGCTATGAAGCTTCTCGAACATGCCACAGAGCGAAGAGTAGTACACATGCAGAGGACAACCATTCTGCTTGGCCTTGTAGATATCAAACTGTAACTGAAGAATTTTGGCTTCATTCTTCGTTTGAGCATATGTGGAATCCAAAGTGTCTCATGTCGCCTTGGCATTGGGCTGGTTCAGAATATCATTGGCTATTTCCGTGGTGAAGGGTCTTACATAACCAAACACACGCATACGGGTCATCTTGCTTCTAAGAAGCATTTTCCCAGTCTTATCCGTTAGCTTTGGATATGTCAAGATGTGCTCCTTGTTGTTGCACTACATGAGGGTGGAACTGCATGGACCACAATTCGTAGTTGGTCCCATCCATCTTAACGATGGAAGACATGCCCTTGAGGGTTCCGAACGGAAAAATGTCACCCTTGTTCTCTAATATGATGGTAAAACAACCAAAGATGGAACTCAACTGGAGAGTAGACTGGTGTGAACGAGTATACACGAACATACGGAGGATTGGTTGTACGTGTAGACTCATACAAACATCCTCATCAATCTTCGCCGCTCGCTAGGGTCGGAAAACACGATTAATATGGCTCAAATCACATTTTCCAGTCAAATTCAGACTGCGGATCAAACCTCTGAGATGCACGGAGGCTCACGGCAGGGCTGACGGCGGCCGAGGAAGGTCGGGCAGTGGCCGGCGGTGGCCTGGGAAGCCTAGGCTGCAGCTGGCAGTGGTCTGGATATCAGCCTTGGCAGCCTCGGCGGGGAGGGGGTGGGGGTGGACGTTTAGAGTTAGAATGGGATACGGGCAATCCGGTCAAGGACCATCACTCTGATACCATGTAGAGGGAAAAGAGTTAATTGCATTAATGAGAGCCATTGGGTTCTCTTATATAGTAGAGGAACCTATTGGGCAAATTACAAGAAGAAAAAGTAAATAGATTATAAGAGAACAATAAGAAAGAAAGCAAATATCTCAACAATTCTCAACTATTTCCTCCACAAGAACCTCCTGTTATAAGACTCTCCAAATAGTGTCCTAGGTTGTGCATTAATATCTTGATTTTAAATTTCTTTTAATACATTTACACTCTCTTTCCTGTTTAATATTGTGCTTATGGTGCAACATCTTGCTCGCAGTGTCAGGGCTATAGTTGCGCTAAATCTCCCAAATTATGGAAGTGGACGAAATCCGTGGGGCAATTTAACACCTGAATACATGGAAAAGGTTCATTGCATTATTATCCACAAGCAATTTGTCTGTTGTCAGTTGTTTCGAGGTCTTCCATTTATTGCGTAGCTAGCTGGACCTTGTCTTCATGCTTTTCAATTACAGAAAGGTGGGAATATTTGATGCAGAATTATTTTTGTTAGGAAATGAATGGACAAGGTTGTAGGTGTCACAATTGCATTTTAAAGAGAAAATAGTCCTATCCCCAGACTGATAATGATATTAGCCATGAACAAACATATTACACATGAAAGAATGTTTTCTGCATGCATATCCAGTGAGATCATTTTCTAGTTTTAATTCTAAATGTTATAAATGTCTCAATTGAGGTTTTTAATATTTTCCAGCGAGGTTTTGTTGAGGCTCAGTCTGATGATGGCTTGCTTGAAATTTTTGGTCTCAAGCAAGGGTGGCATGCTTCTTTTGTAATGATAGAACTCATCTCTGCAAAACATATTGCCCAGGTAAGTGTATATCCTAAAAACGTTTTTCTGGGCAAAAATTATGTGCTTCAGCATTGATTTCTTTATTTTTTCATATGCCAGCTTTTGTGCTAGTGCAAATATAAAATATGGGCAGCCTCACGAATGAGAAGATCAAAATATTACGTGATTTGAGATGATCAGTGACCTCCCTACTCTAGGTGATATAGGACTCAATGGGGTCAAATCTTTCTCAAGGATTACAATATATGTGAAGCTCTTTGTAGCCCTCCTAATGCACCAAAATAACATCGACAACATTGTGTGACTAAACACGTGAGAGGGTGTGATTGAATCCTCGATAGATCCAATCACCCACTTACTACTTTTACTTTTCTCAGCACTCCTTATGTTGGAACATGCAATGCTCGAAATATACAAATTAAAATCTCTCATTCTCACATTGAATACATGGGAACTTGATTCATCTCAAGATTCTCCACATAACAAATACTCAATGGTTTGTGACAAGACCATCTCTACACAATTCATATTTGTATGGTTTCTACTGACATTGATGATGCAACTCAGTCATGTTGGTGAGTAGGAGAAACTACACGACACAAAAGGAACACATGATATTCAATGGCGCAGTTCGAGAGTTGGCATGTCTTTCTATGTTTAAGACTAGGGTCAACTCCAACACATAGTAATTAGTGAAGAGATCCTAATGTATCATATATAATTATGTTTTTCTTACATCCCATAGTGATCAAATTATAAACATACACACTCACACAAAGGGTTACCGAAAATAGGGATAGCCAAATTGCCTGCCCCCACCCTTATTATTTTTATTTCTTAAAGTATTTCCTGATAACACTTGGTGGTATTTAGATCACTATATGACACCGTGTTTTAATTCAAATTTCGACTTAATTCAAAACTTGTATCCCATCTTTCAAGCCCTATGAATTTTAATGATCTTAGAATGACTGAAATTGATCCCTTACAGATGAATGGGTTAGGAATGTCTGTTTCACATGAATTTTGAGGACAATATGTTGTCATCTTAGAATAAATCCTCCTACATGTTTTATAAAAATATCTTAAATATAAAACAATAAGGATGGGGTAGTCAAGTTAGCTTCCCATTGGGGATGGCCCCATTTCAACCCCAATTACAAATACATAATTCTATCAGAAAATTAAATGGATGTAGTTTGGAAATGATAACCGTTGAGAAATATGGGTAGAAACAGTATACTCATGTCTGTATCATAATGATTATGGTCCCAACATTGTATTAAGTCTCCATGGACATATCTGGCCTGCAACATGTCTACTCAGTGGAAGTTGCTTACATCTCTCTCAAAGGTCAAAGATATTGTGGGATGCCCATGGGAAGATCTTGGATATGCCCCCTCCCATGTAGAACTCAAAAAAGGGCTCTCTTTCATAGAATCGTAAGAATCTTATGGGATTTTATACTGATGTCCACATACAATAGTGGAGGAAGATCCCATCTATGTGATAGAAATGAGTTTTACCCCTTCCATAAGGACAAATAACTTTCTTTACCCTTGTAAAGAACTCAAACAATGACATGTTTGAAAACTCTATTCTGGTACTTCTCATTTTTCCTATACTTGTTGAAAACACAAAGACAACACCAAGTTGGGAGAAGAAATGAGTGTCGGCTTATTTCATAGCAAACAATCTATTTAAGAAGATAGAGGAGCATTTAATTACTTGTAAGAGTGGCCTGACTAATACACATATAGAGTACTTTGCATTTAGGAGAAGAGATCGGCTGTGTTGTAAAAACTGCAAGTAATCCCAAGAGATAGTGAGATAACTCAACATCACTTGTTAGTCTTGAATGTGTAAATAAAAGGGCTAGTAAAGAAAAGGATGGTTCCCAAAATTATTAGAACTAGATGGTGGAATCTTCTATTGAAGCAATCCAACTTCAAGGAGAAGGTTTTAAAAGACTCATCTTGGTATTGTAACGAAAGTGCAAACGAGATGTGGGAGGTGGTAGCATATTGTATCCGAACAAGGTTATGGATTACATTATTTCTCCTCTTTAGCCAGCATTTATTCCTGGAAGACAAATTAGTAATAGCCTGACAATGTCCATTGAGATCACTGCAGATTGGAAGAGGTTGTGAGTAGATACATCAGTGAAGAAATTGTTAGTACAAAAGTATGTATATTGTGATTATAACAAAACTTTGGTGCGAAGCTTGTAGATAGGCCGAGCAGTAAATCTACTGGACTGGGAACAAGCTCATGTTGAGGAGCTCAAACTTAAGTAAGGAAGATACTAAGAAGCTGAAAGGAGTTCAAGGATATGGAACTCTAGCTCAAGCTCAAGGAAGGACCTCAAGCTCAAGAAGAAAACGAAGTCTTTTCATTTATTGAGTCATGATTTTTATAACTATAGAATGCAGAAGACCTCAAATCATACATATCGCATTTCATACCTTTGACTTTGACTTTCAAGTCAAAGAGTCAAGATGATCGATCAATCATTCTTACATGATCGATCGTATCTGATCGACCAACCTTGTTTCCTGATTAATCATTATTTGATTTACAACGGCTATATTTCTGATCGATCAATTTTGATCCTTGATCGATCATCTCTTGATTTCGATTGATCACCTAAATCCCCATGATCAATCATTTGATTCAGATCGATCATCTTTGAATCCTGATCGAGCATATTTCATTTCAGAAAGATTTTTGAAGATGATTTTATTCCTGATTTGTTCATGTAGACGTTTACGTTATAGTGTGATGTACCGTTGAGTATTTCTTATTTATCTTATGTACATCTCTGTAATTTACCCAAGGGTTTTCTCTCTATATAAGAGACCCTAGGGCTTCATGGAATAACACATCAAAGTATTCTCGGCTCTAACATGGTATCAGAGCTAAAACCCTAACCTAGGGTTTTCTCCACCCGCCTCTGCCCCCCTTCTCTCTCCGCCGCCGCCAGCCCCTCCAGCCGCTCCGGCCGGCCCCTCCAGCCCCTCCAGTCGCTCCAGCCGGGCTCCTCGCCGCCTCAGCCAGGCCACTCGCCGCCGGGCACCTCCAGCGGCACCCAGCCCCGCCGTCGGGCCCTTCCTCTAGCCGCCTCTCTTCCGTCGAGGCTTCCCAGCCTCTTCTCGTCGCCATCAACGCCGCTCGATGCGGCATCTCTCCTTCGGTCGGGCTCTAGTCGATGATGGGTTCAAGTGCATAGCGTCTACATATGCACTTGAATCCACAAATGTCTTGGTAGACACCAGTTCCTTTGTCTATCATCCCTAGTTCTTCTCCGGCAATATGTCAGAACAAAAGGTCGATATGCCCGCCATAGGTGCCTTTAATGGTTCGGCACCAATCGTCAAAATGGACGGGACGAACTACGAACTGTGGGCCATGCAGTTCCTCAGTTTTATGAAGTCATGTGGTATGAAGCATATTCTTACCGAAGATGAACCGCCGGAGAAGACGGGGATATATGCCTCATGGGAGGCTGGCGACGCCTATGCAAAGGTTTGGCTGTCAGGGATGCTCACAATGGAGATTGCCAACGACGTCCTTCATCAACCCACCGCCAAGGCAATGTGGGATATTCTCGCTACAACATACTCTCAAATGCGAAATGAGACGAAGATGTTGCAGTTGCAGCATGATATTTTTACGACGAAGCAAAATGGCCGGCCCCTTCATTCTCTCTACACGTCCCTGTGTGGGATGTTCGAGAAATTATACAGCAGCATTCCGCTCACAGCCACCCCGAGCAGCAGAAGACGTTTCGCAATGCCACTATGGTAGGAGTTCTGCTTGCTGCACTTGATCCGGAATACGAAGCAGCCCGGTCTCAGATCCTCGCCGATGCTACTATTCCTCCTATGGAGGAAGTCTACAGGAGGCTCAGTCGGATCTCCGTTCCCTCTAGTGTCGTAACTCCATCTCCGTCAGCAATGGCGGTCTCCAGAGGACGTGGTAGTTCGTACTCCTTTCGTGGCCGAGGAAGTAGCGGACGTGGCTGAGGAGGTCGTGTGCGTTCAACATGCTCTTTTTGTCGTCGAACTGGTCATTCTGAGGATACATGCTATTCCAAGCATGGATTTCCTCCTTCTGCACGTGTTGCCGATCATGTCCAGGGTCCATCCACTCCTACTTCCGATCACAGGTTTGAGGAGCTAGTGGCACAGCTGAGAGACATTATGCCACAGACATCATCCGAGGGTGTTGATACCCCTGACGTTGCGGCTTCTGCATCCGCTAGTACATCTGCTGCAGCACGTACCTCAGGTAGTCCTTCTGCCTCTTGTCATGATCATGATCTCTCAGGTTGGATTGTAGACTCTGGAGCTACCCATTATCTCTGTCGTGATAGAGATATCTTGCAGTCCTACAGATCTATTCAGTCTGGCCGCTCCGTACTCATAGCTGATGGCACTCATTCCCCTATTGTTGGTCAGGGGGAGACTGTTTTATTGCCCTCCATGCACTTACAGAACGTTCTACATGCAACAGAATTCTCTATGAATTTATTATCAATCAGTCAGATTACAAAAGACTTGCACTGTCATGCTATATTTGACCCATCTTCTGTCATTTTTCAGGACATACTAACAGGCAGGGTGATTGGCCGTGGTTCTGAGCAAAATGGCCTCTATCGTCTGGTACGGAGCTCCTATGCCGGCGTCTCATTACAATCTCAGGGATTCGTTTCTCCATATACATGGCACCTTCGCTTTGATCACCTACCGCTGCAGAAATTGCGTCACCTCCTGCCTCAGATATCTCCTTCTTCGTCATTTCGTTATGAAGCATGTTAGTTAAGGAAGCATCATCGTTCGAGCTTTCCTAGTCGTCAGGGTCGGAGTAGTCGCTCTCCGTTTGAGTTATTTCATATAGATATTTGGGGTCCGAGTCATGTCCCAGACCATCAGGGGCACAGGTTTTATCTTGTTGTAGTTGATGATTTCTCTCGTGTTTCTTGGACTTTTCTTCTTAAAAATAAATCTGAAGCAGGAAGTGTTATCTAAAACCTTATAAATGAAGTGCAGAATATTTTTTCCTCTACTGTCAAGTATGTGTGCACGGATAATGCATTGGAGTTTTGCACTCGTTCTCTTGCTCGGTTTCTTTCTTCTAAGTGGATTATCCACCAAACAACATGTGCGTACACATCTCAACAAAATGGTGTCGCAGAACGAAAACATCGACACTTTCTTGACATTGCTCGCACATTACTTATTCAAAGTTGTGCACCATTAGCCTTTTGGGGGGATGCCATTCTTACAGCATGCTATCTGGTAAATCGCATGCCGTCTACCGTTCTTGGGGAAAAGGCCCCTATCTCTGTTCTTTTCCCTGACAAGGATTTGTTTTCACTTACACCTCGTGTCTTTGGCACTGTCACCTTTGTTCATCGCTTGTCTCCAGGACTTGACAAGCTCTCTCCTAGAGCTGTTAAGGGCTTGTTTGGTTGCAGGGTTGGGCAGGGTTGGCCCAACCCTGGTTACTATTCACAAGGGTACTTCCTCCTCACAGATTACTATTCACCCAGCCCAACCCAGCCCAACACAACCCTACCCAACCCTGCAACCAAACAGGCCCTAAGTGTGTTTTTGTGGGTTACTCCAGGACACAGAAAGGATATCGTTGCTATGATCCCATTGGTAGCAAGTACTATGTCAGTGCTGATGTTACATTTTTTGAACCTGTTATGTACTTCTCGCCTGCAGGTGACAGATTAGTGTCCTCCACATCCACGGATACTAATGTCTATGTACCCCTACCTCCGAGTCTGGGTCAATCTGAGTCCACTACACCACCACCACCACCACCCGTTCCACCATTTCCTAAGTTCTACACAAGGAGGTCAGGGCCTGCTCAAGCTACACGCCAACCATCCAACACGCCTCAGGTATGTTCTGATGTTATCACTAATGATGGGTTAGATAATGCACCTGTGCAGGAACCTTTGCTACAGGAGGAGGATCCACCAGCTAGTACACTTACAGATGACCTTGATCGTCCTATTGCTCATAGGAAGCAGAAGAGACAATGTGCCTCATATCCACTTGCGTCTCAGGTGTCCTTTCATCGTCTCACTGGTGATTTTGAGAGGTTTGCAGCAGCTGTCTCGTCGGTTGACATCCCACGGACTTATCAAGAAGCAATGAAGATTGACTGCTGGCGTCTAGCTATGGAGGAGGAGATGCATGCCTTACAGTCCAGAGGGACTTGGTCTTTAGTCCCTATTCCTCTGGGTGCATCTGTGGTGAGCTGCAAATAGATTTTTACAGTTAAATTTCACGCAGACGGGCGTCTCGACCGATACAAGGCCATACTTGTCGCACGGGGATTCACCCAAACCTATGGGGTGGACTATTTGGACACTTTTTCACTAGTGGCTCGACACTCGACTCTTCGCATTCTACTTTCCGTTGCTGTGGTACGTGACTGGACTATTTTCCAACTTGATGTGAAGAATGCTTTCCTGTATGGTGATCTACAGGAGGAAGTCTACATGCAGCAGTTACTGGGGTTTGCTGCTGAGGGGGAGACTCAGATGGTGTGTAGACTTCATAAGGCTATCTATGGCCTTAAATAAAGTCCACGAGCATGGTTTCAGAAACTTTCACAGCTGATTGAACGACAGGGGTTCAAGAGGTCAAATGCGGATCATTCATTGTTCATCCAGAAGACCCCTAGAGGTACGGTCGTTGTCATGGTATATGTCGATGACATTCTGGTTACAGGAGATGATGCTCAGGGGATTGAGATGATCAAAGCTCTTTTGGGAAGCCAGTTTATTACGAAGGATCTAGGCACGATACGATATTTTCTGGGGATAGAGTCTGCAAGAAATGCACAAGGAATGGTGATGACCCAAAGAAAATATGTCACAGACTTGCTTGTGGAAACAGGAATGGCTGGATGCAGACCGTCGAGCACACCTATGGACCCAAGTATGAGGCTTTATGACAATGATACCGAAGAGGTGGATAAAAGAAGATACAAAGAGATGGTGGGTAAGCTTCTATACATCACCATAACTCGTCCGGATGTTGCCTATTCAGTAAACCGGGTGAGTCAATTTATGGAGCAGCCCATGCAAGTTCATATGGAAGCCTTGTATATGATATTGAGATATCTAAAGTCTTCCCCAGGCACAGGTTTGTTATTTAGAAAAGACACAGATTTATCTATTTCAGCTTGTGCAGACGCAAACTATGCGGGATGTCCAAAGGATCGTAAATCTACTTCAGGATTTGCTATCTTCATTGGAAGTTCTTTGGTTTCTTGGAAGAGCAAGAAACAGACAGTTGTAGCAAGATCCAGTGCTGAATCAGAATATAGATCCATGGCACAAGCGAGTGCAGAAATGATGTGGGTTAGAGAAGTCTTAGAAGATTTGAATGTAAATGTCTCTTTACCTATGCAACTTCAATGTGACAACCAGGCAGCAATGTTCATTGCAAATAATCCAGCTTTCCATGAAAGAACGAAACACATCGAGGTCGATTGTCACTACACTAGAGACATGATCCAGAAGGGCTTGATTTCCACCTCACATGTTAGTTCAGAAAATCAGACTGCTGATATATTTACTAAGCCATTGCTCAGAGGACCTTTCTAGAGATGTTCTTCCAAGCTGAGCATGATTGATATCTATGCTCCATCTTGAGGGGGAGTGTAGACGTTTACGTTATAGTGTGATGTACCGTTGAGTATTTCTTATTTACCTTATGTACATCTCTGTAATTTACCCAAGGGTTTTCTCTCTGTATAAGAGACCCTAGGGCTTCATGGAATAACACATCAAAGTATTCTCGGCTCTAACAGTTCACAACGGCTACTTTTGACAGCCAACGTCTATGTCATCCTAAGACCTATAAATTGGACTCCATACCTCATTCTACAATACACACCAAGGGCAACAAGCTCTTTACTCTCTGCTTTCCACTCTATACTCTAAGAGAAAGATCTAATGGCTATCTTCTGATGTGTTATTCATTCCTACAGCTCTAAAGCTCTACATTTGATTCTTACGAGCTCGCTCCTTGCTCAATAAGATTGTTTTAGTTTTACTTCTTATTATTCATTGCACATTTACTTTGATATTGAGGTTCTTAGGATGATTTCCTGTATACGATTTTGAGTTGTCTACATAAATAGCTCAGGTTGTAAACTGTGGATTGACCGTGTAATCAACTGAGGTTGTAAACGATTGGATTGCCCGCGTAATTAACTCAAGTTAGTGGAAGACTTGTGGGTCAGGATAAAAGCCCAATGGAATCGCGGTTTTTACGCATGAGGGTTTCCATATTAAATACTTGTGCACTTGTTGTTTGTTTATCTATATTGTGATTGAAAGAGCTACGTGACTTTGTTGTTGTCTAAGATTATTATTTGCAGTGATTCATGTCATTCATTCGATCTACGTACTCCTATAAGTCGGTGTTTGAGCTGGTTACAGAAAAACCAACATTTTGTACTAGATCCTCGTCCGTGCCGAAGAAGATACCTTCAGAAGCACACATGGCCTGCATCTCAGGATTGCATGTAGAGGAAAGCTCCGTCGTTTATCCACCATTCTTCAATGGGACAAATTACTCTAGTTGGAAAACAAAAACGATGATCTTCCTATAGTCATCAGATTTCCCAATATATAATATGACAAGGAAGGAGTTTAAATTTATAGAAGAGATGGAGACATGATACACCATTGTCAAGCTAGCCCAAATGACTCTCATATCAAAAGAGATGAACTCCATATACCGCGCTCTGTCGTAAGAAGAGTTTGAAAGAGTGTCTCACTTAAAAACAACATACAAGATCTGGAAGTGCCTGGAGACTACGCATAAAGGAACAACGAAGGTTAAAGATTCTCGCTTTCGAATGCTTACTCTTTATCACGAAACTTTCAAGATGTAGAAAGGAGAAACCATTAAGGACATGAATGTCTGGTTCACAGCTATCGTGAACTAGTTAAGAAACTTGGGGAGAATATTTCTAGACGGAGAACTCCCAAGCAATATCATCATTTCGCTATCAGCTGAATGGGAGCACAAGGTAACAACAATAGACGAGTCAACAAATTTCAACACTACCTCTCTAGAAGATCGCATAGGTTACATCCTTGCCTATGAAATGAAGCTGAAGAAAGAAAGAGAAAGGCCACAAAAAATCCATCCTTAGCAACCAATAAGGAGTCAACAACGTGATATGATAGTGATGATGATATCACATTCATGAGTTGACCGTTCAAGTTATTTCTCGAAAAATAAAAGCAGAGAAAGAGAAATAAAGTGTTTCCAATTCGATAAAATGGGGCACGTGAAGGACTGCCCTCAACTGCAGAAGAACTTCATATGGGAAAAGAAGTTTGAGAAGAAATCTAAGAAGAAAGCTATACACACATCATGGGACGATGACTCAAGCAGCAGTAATGAAGAAAATGAAAGCACATGCTTGGGATTCATTGGGATAGTCGAATCTGACTCATCCGAATCCGACTCTGGAAATGAGATAAATAAACTTCCCTACTTAGAACTTTATAATGCCTCGCAAGATCTTTTTAGAGAAAAAATGAAGCTTAAGAAGATAAACAAAAAGTTAGTAGAAGATACATCTCTTTTTCTTAATGACTTAGGTGCATTAAAGAAAGAAATTGAGTTGGTAAAACAAGATCTAGGTGGTTTTAGAGTTAAAATTACATGATTAGAAAAAGAAATTATTGAGCATAATAATAAATTTATTTGTGTACCTTCTTTTGTAATAGTAAAAGAAAAAGTAGAAAATCACGCTTCTAGTTCTAGTTCTTTTCAGAAAAGAAAATGGGTTTGGAAAAACAAGGAAACATTGATCTAATCCTGAATGACTCGATAAAGAAAGGGCACCAAAACAAAATTTTTCACGTACCGAAAGTCAAAGAAAATGGAGGAGGCTATGTCAACAACAAAGGTGGATCCCACCAAGGTTAAGCAACTTTCAGAACCATGGATGGATGCCCCCACCATGGAGAAGCTGCTAAGATTGGAGAAGTCCACCAAGAATCCTAGGTGACTTAGCTTTTTTGTTTACTTAAACATGCATACCATGAATTGGCGATAAGCCCTCAACTCTTATCTTTAAGGGGAAGCCTTTAAGCAAAGATTACGAGGGAACTCTAGTTTAGGAGAAGCTTAGTTTAAAAAGAATTATTTTAAACAAAAATGTGGAGAGATTGTTTAGACTTCTCTTTATTCAACAATGAGCATCAATCGTTTTTTGGGATCAGTTTGGACCTTTTTTATTATGTCAATAAGGAGAGAAAACATTGTTTACAAAAATGGTTTGCTCACACATGCACCCATTACTTTTGCAAACACAGAAAATATTATGTCATCATCAAATAGGGGGAGACTGTGAGTGCATGCATTAGTGCGGAAATTGTTAGTACATAAGCATGCATATTTCGATGATAACAGAACTTGGGTGCAATGGTTGTAGAGTGGTCAAGAGTAGGAAAGCTACTGGACTAGGAACAAGCTCAAGCTTAAGTAAAGAATATGCTAAGCTGAAAGGATTTCAAGGATATGGAACTCCAGCTCAAGGTCAAGAAAGGATCTCAAGCTCAAGAAGAAGATGGAGCCTTTTCTTTTGTTGAGTCATACTAATGTAAAAGCCCTCAAGTCATGCATATTGCATTTCAGTCCTTTGACTTTGACTTTCAGGTCAAAGAGTCAAGTTGATCCACCAACCATTCTTACATGATCGATCGTACCTAAATGGTCAACCTTGTTTCCCGATCGTTCATTATTTGATTTACTATAGATATATTTCTGATCGATCAATTTTGATTCTTTGATCGATAACCTCAATCTCGATTATTGATCACTTGATTGTGATAGATCATATTCCATTTCAGAAAGATTTTTGAAGTTGATTTCATTTCTAATCATTTCATAACGGCTACATTTTTAGAGCCAAAATCTATGTGGTCTTAAGACCTATAAATAGGACCTCATACCTCATCTACAATACACACCAAAACCAATAAGCTCTCTACTCTCTGCTTTCAACTCCATACACCGAGAGAAAGATCGAAGACTTTTTCTATTATGTTTTTCATTCCAATAGCTCTGAAGCTTTGCGTTTGATTCTTACGAGCATGCTTCTCACTCTGTAAGATTGTTTTACTTTTGCTTCTTATTAATCATTGCATATTTATTTTGATATTGAGGTTATTAGGATTATTTCCTGTGTACGGTTTTGAGATGTTCGTGTAAACAACTCAGGTTGTAAAGTGTGGAGTTGATCGAGTAATCAACTCCAGTTGTAAATGGTTGGGTTTCCAGCGTAAGCAATTCAAGTTAGCGGAAGACCTGTATGGGTCAGGTTGAAAGCCCGAGTCGAGAGACTCAGGTTATGGTTTTTACCCGGAGTGTTTCAATGTTAATTACTTGTACACTCGTGGTTTGCTTGATTATATTGTGATTAAAAGTGCTACGTGACATTGTGATTGTTTGAGATTATTGTTTGCAGCTATCTATGTTATCCAGTCGATCCTCCCGCACCCATCAGTTGTGTTTGTACTGATTATATAAAAACCAACAGAGGTGTCGAGTTAAGGCATGATGTGGAGAGTGGACTTTTTCAAGGCATATGACCAGATCGACTAGCATTTCCTTCGGGCAACATTGGCGAGACAGGGGTTCCCAGGTCCCTGGATCTCTTGGATGAAGTGTTGCGCCACCACTATGTTTTACTTAGTGCTAGTCAACGAGCGTCCAAAAGGTGGATTCTATGAGCCGCAAAGGTGTTTGCAACAGCGATGCCCCTTTGTTTTTTTTATAGCAACTAATGTGTTGTCTTATATGATTGATTGTGTGATGCATGAAGTGGTCACTATATGTTTTTCTCTCGAAGATATTTGTATCCCTCTACTACAATACGTAGACGCCACCATCTTTTTCATTGAAGGTGACAAAGATGAAGCTAGAGGATGGCTACAATGCTCATGATTTTTGAAGAATTTTATGGATTTTTCTCAATCATAGTAAATCCACAGTTGTTCCATTTAGTTTGTCAGAATTGGATGCACATGCATGTTGTAAGGAACTTGGCACTGATAGAGGGTATCTGTCGATCTGTTAGCTAAGTCTACCTTTAACTAGTGGTAGACTTAAGATGGTTGATTGGCTACCTCTGATTGGGAAGATGGAAAGGAAATTGTTAGGTTAGAAGGCGACGATGTTATCTCGAGGGGGACATCTGGTGCTTATAAAGGATGTTCTCTTGGCAATCCATTTATTGTTTATGCCGGCGTGACTCTTCCCTGTAGGCATTCATCATCGGTTGAGGATGATCATGAGGAGATTTCTTTGGAGTAAGTCGGACCAAGTGGGATCCATAGTTCATATAGCAGATTGGGAGACAGTTATGGTCCCAAAGTCAGTGGTAGGCCTCGAGATGGACCATCTAGAAACAATGAATGGGACTCCTATTTGGAAGTAGGTTAGCAGGATTAAGGGCAGCGACAAGGACCTTTGTTGCAAATTTATATGTCGAATTTATGACATCCCGATACATGGGAATCTTTCAGATCACCCTTCTTACTTTCCTTTGGCTTTTTGGAGAGGAATTAGATTGGTTATGTCGAGGTTTTCATACATCTTTCACCCAATTCTTGGAAACGACAACTTCTTCATGTTTTGGACAAATAATTGGATGGGTTACGACTCTTTTGTATCATGTTTCCCTCGACTTTTTGCTTTGGCAGTAAACGGTAGACCACAAGGCATGTGTAGTGGATTGCTCGATAGATGGGAGCTGGATGTCCTCTCTCTTGAAAGATTCCACGGACCTACATTTGGAGGATTTTCTCAGTCTTCTAGACTCCCTGTGTGAACCCCCTAGGATCCGGGTACCCGTTAATCACACATTTTACATTACAACATTCATTTCTATCGCATTAAGTAACTGAAAGTACGGGGAAATTTTTCGCGCGGATAATTTTCCACATGACATTCACAATCAACATTTATAACCACAAACACATAGAACAATGGTCACCAAAATCTTATTTCATTTCATTAACTTCCATATTTTTTTTTACATGTACAAAGTCTGACAGTACATACAGTATATCCCAAAATCTGACTGAAGAGAAAGAAACATAATACATTATAAATTCTACAAAAACTGGCACAAAATAAACCATACCGTTGGGTATAAAATTTATCTTCTGGACCCATGTATAGCTACTGAACTGCAGGCTGTTTGCCTGCCAAGCGTGCAAGGAAGAAAAGGGCGTCAGCGGTTGCTGGTACCTCCCAAAAACTTATATAAAAATAACAGGCATTTATTATTTACAAAAGAAAGCAAGTAGAGAGGCATGAACAACTCAAATTTAAAATTTATTTCTACTTGCAATTGTAAAAGGTTTCCAAATTTCTAGCAAGCACCTCTTATGATCAGCCATTATCCCAACATTTCCCACATGAGTATATTTCTATGGTGACTAATTGATCATAAGTATGATATTTTATTCTCATATTACTTAGAGGTCATATTTGTGGATTTTGATGATGGAAAAGATAAGTTGAGAAGATATAATGATTTATTAACTTCTTAAGTCTAGTGGATAGTCTGTGGTCTTGGCTCTTGTGAAACCTCACACTATGACTCTAAGACTAGGGAAATGTCTTAGGGTTGGGGTGCCTCCGTAGGCATGCGGTGTTGTATAATGCATCCTAACTAAGTTCCCAACACGTCCACTAGCTTAATGAGATTTCGAATTTGATTATAGTCTTTTCCATTTATTCAACTTTACTTGTAATCCCTTAAAACCTCAAGTGAAATTGTCTCAGATGTAACTCTGGATGATGTAGATGTAGAAATGGATGATCTGGATATAAAATCAATCCTTTCAAACCTCTGTGAAACAACCTCAATGTAACTCTAGATGATGTAAATATAGATATGGAGGATCTGGATATAGAATCGCCAAGTCTGTTGGCGAAAGAAAAACTCAAGCGGTGAAGAAGCCAACAAAAGGCTCTTCCGTCTCGCCCTCTAATTGGAAGGACGGTCCAATAGAGGGATAGGTCTACACTCCCAACTACGCCACTGAGACGGGTGAGAGGGACTTCCCGGAAAAGTCGCTCTAGAAAACAGCCCGACCGGTAACGGGCAACCGAGCTCGCACGTAAAACTGAAAACCAAGGATCCCCCGCCTGGGTATCCTAAAACAGGGTCAGCGGAATGGTCTAAAGTCGGGATCCCAACGAGGCGTAAAAACACTGTGAGCTCACGTTAAAAACCGAAGGGGGACTGGGATCCTAGACCCGCGCACTTGGCGGCCGCTGCCCAAACTGGGCTTCCTATTCTCCCGCCCAGCTGAGGGTCACCGCGCCCTCGCACAGTCAGATGTAAAAGTCATCACGACCGGCATAATCAATTATAAGTCATCACTAGTTCGTGCTTCCTTACATGATTCACGATGATCACCCCTTGTTTATCTACTCATTTCTGTCTCAACTTTTCCCGTGGTTATTCTTCTAAATCTAGATCTCTTGGTCAATGATCTTATTGATATTAATTTATGGTAGGCTGAACAATCTAGGTCTTTGGTTATTTTGAAGATATGTAATTATTATATCATGATAATGAATTAATTTATGAGGAAGAATTTATGCACACTTGATGTAACATTAATGGTTAATCAATATTTGTCCCTTTCTTTTCATGTTCATTGAATTTATATCCTTGCCCATGAAGCATGTCCTCTCTATGATCGGCACTATTAACTACTATCAATGATTCAACATCTCTTACTTGATTCTTCATCCATTCTTCATCTCCAATGTGGTTAACCTTACTAATCTAGACATCTGCTTAGCGATCTTATTAATAGTGATTAATAATTTGAACTTAAGTTTCATATTAATCACCTCAAATCTTTATCTATTAATCATGAACATGTTAAATAAACAAGGCATTTGATTTTCAATTGCCACTTCGGTATATTCGTCAATAACTCTTCTCAATAGTGATCGACGTTTCTATGTACTTCAAACCTAGCTTGAAGACAACACTTTTCCATACTTGGATTGTGTCATAACATTATATGAGGCTTTCACAATTTGGGTGTATCAAAAGTTTGTATTTTACCTCTAACCCTAATAGTTATCTTTATTGAAAGATATGTTGGTAAATCCAGAATACAACAGTTGCCTTTATAACATGTGACTCAAGCATTAATCTGAGTTTATTTTCGTTTACTTTCCTCTCAAAAACGTGAGGGTCTTAATGAAGATAGTGTCATAACACAAATTCTAGGACAACCAAGTCTCATCTCAATACTTGAAAGCTGCTAAAAGTGGGCAACAAAATCCGGTACTTCCACATTATACTATCAAAATTCCAAAGATATAAAATAAACATATACTACTGACATTGGGTTTCATAATTTATTCATACTGGAACTTAAATTAAGTTGCCTTTTATAAACGTATCAAAATAGTATTTAGAATTCAGGAACTGTGATAATATAAGTGGTTACTCAACACTCACATTGCACATGTATGAAATTCCAACCTTAATTTAATAATAGATTAATTTCTAAAAAAAATGACATATTCCTTCTCATAATTTGGGGGTTTACTGATTTATATACAAGAAATTATTCTTTTCCAGATTCTGTCTATTAGTAATGCAAGAGAGCTTCAACTGCTCTTATTTGATAGTATATAAAAATTTGTTTTACTACCCCTTTTTACATATCTTATTTTTTTATTCCAACAAAAATTTTAGATTTATAACACTAATTTACTGGAGAAGCTTATTTTAATATGGACTGATCTGAGATGCTTATTTAATAAAAACAAAAGAGAAACCAGATACTGAAATTTATGTTGGATTATAGGGTTTTGATGATGTGTGTTAACATCTATAATCGTTGTTTCTTTCCACATTTCTACCTAATATACAATTTGTTAGAAATTTCTATTATGAGAAAGCATCTGTCAATTGGATAGGGGAAAGTGATATTTTGGATTTTAGAAAGTGATATGACAAAGTAAACCTAAGAAAAATGTAGAATCAACTGTGAGATGTGTTCTTTTTATTGCACTTCCTGGGAGTGCATGTATTACCACCGTCACCATAGATGTAAACAAAATCCCTCTTTTCACCAATATCAAACTTTCAACTATTCAATCTGAACAGACAGAGAGAAATTCCTAAATTGATGCTTGCACGAAATCTTTATCATTTATAAGTTCAATAATAGGAAGCTATTCCATGAATAGCAACAAAGGAAAGGTTTGGATGTACATCCTGATTTGTCCAGGAATTTGGGGTTTCTCCCACATTGCATCGATGGAGATTTAGATAGGGATGGAACAGCAGAAGCTGCTGCCACATGCATCAGTATTTCCAGCTTATTTAATGAAGTAGTTCTAGAACTTTATCACTCCAGTCATGAACTTTCAAGTACAGTTAAAAGAATCCCAGATTTCTCTCTTGATTATGCAACAAAATGTATAGCAAATCTCATATATGGTCAGCAGAAATGGTTGGATCATCATGCATGGCAGTAAAGATATGGGGAAATTGCACATGGATGGCAGCAAACGATGATGAAGGAATGTACAGAGAAACAAGTATAATAGGCATGCATGGCAGCAAAGTGGGGAAGGAGGTACCTAAAGGTATCTCCAAAATTTAGAGATAAATTTTGACATGCAGCAACTCCAATGACTGTTTGAAGGCTCTCAGGGCTTTGGGCTGTAGCTTCGGCTGTAAATTAGTTGCTGGAGAAGCCGTAGCTGCAGTGGCATGGCTTGGAAGATTGCAACAACAATATTGGGGTGCTGGACAATAATTCCAGCAAGGCAAGGGGGAGAACTTTAAGCTCCCATTGGCTGGGTTTGAGAGAGAAATGGGTAGAAAAGAAGGGATGGCTTCGTTGGAATCTCTTATATAGGGAGAGGAGGCAATTGGAAGAGGGAAACTTCCAAGAAGCTTCCCATATATATATATATATATTTACATATTTATAACATCAGCCATGACCTCATCCATGACCACATCCTCTATGATGTCATTAGTCTTTTAATATATATTTCTATTTTGTATATGTATATATAGATATATTTAAATCTGCAGAAGGACACGGTCTGTTACTGTAGCAGAAATTATTATTCTCTTTCTTTCTTTTTTTATTCATTTATTTGAGATGTTTATAAATGCCCGTATGTGCGCATCGAGCCTCTGATTTCGACGCGCAATATCTTGTTTTGATCGTCTCTAAACGACGATCAATTTGAGTATAATATTGGTATATTTCCGATCGAGTTTTGAATACCCGAATTTTCGGATATGGCTTTTGTTTAAGATTAAATTTTGTGATTTAAAAATATCAAACGACCTCCGATTGACGAACGGTTGATTCCGTTGGTCTTGTGTCGTCGAATCGGATCTAATGATGGTCTTGGTTCATTTTGCAGTTTCTGAATTTGCGTCGCGGCTTTTTCACGGCGCGCGCTACGATGCGACCGTTTTTCGGTCGATTTCGCCCGAACGACTTTTGATTCATAATAAATTTACCGTTTTTGGTTGTTTGGCATTGACCAACAACGTTATTGGGTTCATTGGACCCAAAATCGGACGAGTTCGGGTTTGTTAGGATATGGATGTTACAAATATAAAAACCTCAAAGGGAGTCTCGTCCTCGAGACTCGAGTTAAGGCTATTAGGTATCTTGTTTGAATTTCATATGTCCATAAAAACCTCAAAGGGTTTTGAACCCATAAAAACCTCAAAGAGAAAACAAACCATATATTTATCATGTATCTAATTACAAAAGCTTGTTTTGATGATTACATCAGAATGGCTGCGGGTATCGTGTTCGCATGTCGGCTTCAGTCTCCCACGTCGCCTTTTCGACGCCGTGACGGTGCCACAAAATCTTGACCAATGGAATTTCTTTGCTGCGAAGCTTCTTCACAACACGATCAAGTATCTGGACTGGCTTTTCTTCGTAAGTCAGATCCGGCTCTACATCGAGATTCTCGTAACTGATAATGTGTCGAGTATCGTGCACATACTTCCTCAGGTTGGATATGTGGAAAACGTCGTGAATACCAGAAAGATGTGGAGGAAGGGCTACTCGGTAAGCAACCTTCCCTACTCGAGCAAGAATCTCGAACGGTCCAACGTATCGCGGCGCCAACTTACTACGAACACCGAATCTCTGCACTCCCTTCGTGGGAGATACACAAAGAAATACCCAATCTCCCACCTGTAATTTACAGGGATGTCATTAATATGAGATTAAGTTAATTTTGTAATAACGGAAAGAGAAGAAGATTGGATACCTGAAACTCCAATTCTCTTCTCCGATGGTCTGCATAGCTCTTCTGGCGGTTCTGTGCCGTCAGAAGCCTCCGTCTCACAGGATCAACAGCTCTCGCGGTCTCCTCCAAGAGATCCACGGAATAGAGAGCATGATCACCTACCTCCCGCCAACTGAGAGGTGTGAGGCATCTCCGTCCGTATAGGGCTTCGAAAGGTGCCATGCCAATACTGGAGTGATAGCTGTTGTTGTACGTGAAATCTACCAAAGGCAAATGATCCTTCCAGGACCCTTTCCACTCCAAAGTGCATGCGCGAAGTAGATCCTCAAGCGTCTGAATGGTGCGCTCACTCTGTCCATCTGTCTGTGGATGATATGCAGAACTCATTTTCAACTCTGTCTGTAGTGCTGACATGAACTGATGCCTCATCAAGAATATCTCTGCGTAGCTGCTCGTCATTGGGTACAACAACCCGTCCTGCCTTCCATAAAATAGACTCCATCACAACAAAGTCATCAAATTCGTCCTTGACGGCGCGCATGTATCTATCTCGGATCCAAGGATCTGTCTTCTGGCCTTCTACAATACGATCCCAAAGACTGTATCATGGAGGCACGGTAGTAGAAATGAATACGCTCTCCTGAGGATGCCAATCTGTTAAAGCGACAAGCATATCCCATGTATATAGCCAGTTCGCCGTACCATCAGCATGTGCTCTCATGTTGAGTGCATCATCCACCACGTTTCCCTTACCAGGATGGTAAGAGATCGTGCAATCATAATCCTTCAGCAGCTCGAGCCATCTGCGCTGCCTCATGTTCAGCTCCTTCTGATCAAAATGTACTTCAGACTCTTGTAGTCTGTAAAGGTCTCAAAATTCACCCCATATAGGTAGTGACGCCAAATCTTCAAGGCGAAGACAACTGCTGCTAACTCCAAGTCATGTTGGGGTAGTTCCGCTCGTGCGGTCTTAACTGCCGTGATGCGTAAGCAATCACCTGTCCTCTCTGCATCAATACTGCTCCTAGACCTTCTCCAGATGCATCTGTGTAGACTGCATAGTCCTGAGTGCCTGAAGGAAGAGCAAGAATAGGCGTTGTAGTCAATCTTTCCTTCAGTGTCTGGAAGGCCTGCTCACATGAATCTTCCCAAATGAATGGATTTCCTTTCTACGTCAACCGTGTCAGAGGACGAACGATGCGTGAAAATCCGTTGACAAAGTGTCTGTAATAACCCGCTAGCCCAAGGAAGCTCCGAATCGGCGTGACAATCTTGGGCTGCTCCCAAGGCATAACTGCATCTATCTTCGCAGGATCAACTGCAATGCCTACTCCAAAAATGACATGCCCTAAAATGAAACCTGGGATAGCCAGAACTCGCATTTGCTCAACTTGGCATAAAGCTTGTGCTCCCTCAATGTATCCAAAACAATTCGTAGATCATTCGCATGATCCCATTCATTCCGTGAGTAGATGAGCACATCATCGATGAATACCACTACAAACTTGTCCCAGTATGGACGGAAGATACGGTTCATCATATCCATGAAAGCCGCAGGTGCATTGGTGAGCCCAAACGGCATCACCACAAACTCGTAGTGTCCATAACGAGTCCTGAATACGGTCTTTGGAATATCTGCCTCTCGAATCCTCAGCTAATGGTAGCCTGAGTGAAAATCGATCTTCGAAAATACCGAAGATCCTTGGAATTGATCAAATAAATCATCGATGCGCGGCAAAAAAATAACGGTTCTTCACCGTTCTCTTGTTCAACTGCCTGTAATCGATGCATAACCTCATGGATCCATCCTTCTTCTTGACAAATAGAACCGGAGCACCCCAAGGTGAAGTGCTTGGCCTCACGAAACCCAAATCAAGCAACTCCTGTAACTCCACCTTCAGCTCCCGCAACTCAGCTGGTGCCATATGAAAAAGAGCCATCGAGATCGGCTAGATGTCTGGTAGTAATGTGATCTCGAACTCGATCTCCCTCAGGAGGTAATCTCGGTAGCTCATCAGGAAGCACATCTGGGTATTCTGAAGACAACCGTCTTCCTAAAGCAATCAACAAGTGTATGATGAGCGGATAACCAATATATGCCTAGAATCAAGTCGAACTCATCAAGCTGTAGAAGTAGACAATCTGCGAGTATCTCGTGTCCGTCAATAAGTATGGGCAATTGCTTGACTATCAGGGATATGACAAATAACTGGCCACCTGGCCCTCGGATGTGATACGGAGAAGAGAGAGTCTCTACGACTCTACCTAAAGAAGCTTAGTAGTCTCGAAGCAAGAAAAGAGTGTGCCGCTCTAGAATTAAGTAGATCATGGAAAGGTTGACAACAGTAGTCAGTATGTGTACTAGTTGGTTAGTCATCTCCTGGTCTGGTCGGGATGACATGGCTCTGCATGAGAACCATTTTTAGTCATAAAATCGATGGTTCGCAGATAATATGATATATGCTTTTCTCTTCTTGGGATATAATATGAAAATTAATGAAATTGGTGACATCTGTGGTAATTGAATCTGAATATCATATTTCCCTTCTCGGACTCACGACAAGTCGGAAGACTGCCGCTATCCGAGAACTCAATGCGATCGGAATTGAAATACTGCAAATGTGCGTATCGGGGTACCACTGCTCTGATACCAAACTGTGAACCCCCTAGGATCCGGGTACCCGTTAATCACACATTTTACATTACAACATTCATTTCTATCGCATTAAGTAACTGAAAGTACGGGGAAATTTTTCGCGCGGATAATTTTCCACATGACATTCACAATCAACATTTATAACCACAAACACATAGAACAATGGTCACCAAAATCTTATTTCATTTCATTAACTTCCATATTTTTTTTTACATGTACAAAGTCTGACAGTACATACAGTATATCCCAAAATCTGACTGAAGAGAAAGAAACATAATACATTATAAATTCTACAAAAACTGGCACAAAATAAACCATACCGTTGGGTATAAAATTTATCTTCTGGACCCATGTATAGCTACTGAACTGCAGGCTGTTTGCCTGCCAAGCGTGCAAGGAAGAAAAGGGCGTCAGCGGTTGCTGGTACCTCCCAAAAACTTATATAAAAATAACAGGCATTTATTATTTACAAAAGAAAGCAAGTAGAGAGGCATGAACAACTCAAATTTAAAATTTATTTCTACTTGCAATTGTAAAAGGTTTCCAAATTTCTAGCAAGCACCTCTTATGATCAGCCATTATCCCAACATTTCCCACATGAGTATATTTCTATGGTGACTAATTGATCATAAGTATGATATTTTATTCTCATATTACTTAGAGGTCATATTTGTGGATTTTGATGATGGAAAAGATAAGTTGAGAAGATATAATGATTTATTAACTTCTTAAGTCTAGTGGATAGTCTGTGGTCTTGGCTCTTGTGAAACCTCACACTATGACTCTAAGACTAGGGAAATGTCTTAGGGTTGGGGTGCCTCCGTAGGCATGCGGTGTTGTATAATGCATCCTAACTAAGTTCCCAACACGTCCACTAGCTTAATGAGATTTCGAATTTGATTATAGTCTTTTCCATTTATTCAACTTTACTTGTAATCCCTTAAAACTCAAGTGAAATTGTCTCAGATGTAACTCTGGATGATGTAGATGTAGAAATGGATGATCTGGATATAAAATCAATCCTTTCAAACCTCTGTGAAACAACCTCAATGTAACTCTAGATGATGTAAATATAGATATGGAGGATCTGGATATAGAATCGCCAAGTCTGTTGGCGAAAGAAAAACTCAAGCGGTGAAGAAGCCAACAAAAGGCTCTTCCGTCTCGCCCTCTAATTGGAAGGACGGTCCAATAGAGGGATAGGTCTACACTCCCAACTACGCCACTGAGACGGGTGAGAGGGACTTCCCGGAAAAGTCGCTCTAGAAAACAGCCCGACCGGTAACGGGCAACCGAGCTCGCACGTAAAACTGAAAACCAAGGATCCCCCGCCTGGGTATCCTAAAACAGGGTCAGCGGAATGGTCTAAAGTCGGGATCCCAACGAGGCGTAAAAACACTGTGAGCTCACGTTAAAAACCGAAGGGGGACTGGGATCCTAGACCCGCGCACTTGGCGGCCGCTGCCCAAACTGGGCTTCCTATTCTCCCGCCCAGCTGAGGGTCACCGCGCCCTCGCACAGTCAGATGTAAAAGTCATCACGACCGGCATAATCAATTATAAGTCATCACTAGTTCGTGCTTCCTTACATGATTCACGATGATCACCCCTTGTTTATCTACTCATTTCTGTCTCAACTTTTCCCGTGGTTATTCTTCTAAATCTAGATCTCTTGGTCAATGATCTTATTGATATTAATTTATGGTAGGCTGAACAATCTAGGTCTTTGGTTATTTTGAAGATATGTAATTATTATATCATGATAATGAATTAATTTATGAGGAAGAATTTATGCACACTTGATGTAACATTAATGGTTAATCAATATTTGTCCCTTTCTTTTCATGTTCATTGAATTTATATCCTTGCCCATGAAGCATGTCCTCTCTATGATCGGCACTATTAACTAATATCAATGATTCAACATCTCTTACTTGATTCTTCATCCATTCTTCATCTCCAATGTGGTTAACCTTACTAATCTAGACATTTGCTTAGCGATCTTATTAATAGTGATTAATAATTTGAACTTAAGTTTCATATTAATCACCTCAAATCTTTATCTATTAATCATGAACATGTTAAATAAACAAGGCATTTGATTTTCAATTTGCCACTTCGGTATATTCGTCAATAACTCTTCTCAATAGTGATCGATGTTTCTATGTACTTCAAACCTAGCTTGAAGACAACACTTTTCCATACTTGGATTGTGTCATAACATTATATGAGGCTTTCACAATTTGGGTGTATCAAAAGTTTGTATTTACCTCTAACCCTAATAGTTATCTTTATTGAAAGATATGTTGGTAAATCCAGAATACAACAGTTGCCTTTATAACATGTGACTCAAGCATTAATCTGAGTTTATTTTCGTTTACTTTCCTCTCAAAACGTGAGGGTCTTAATGAAGATAGTGTCATAACACAAATTCTAGGACAACCAAGTCTCATCTCAATACTTGAAAGCTGCTAAAAGTGGGCAACAAAATCCGGTACTTCCACATTATACTATCAAAATTCCAAAGATATAAAATAAACATATACTACTGACATTGGGTTTCATAATTTATTCATACTGGAACTTAAATTAAGTTGCCTTTTATAAACGTATCAAAATAGTATTTAGAATTCAGGAACTGTGATAATATAAGTGGTTACTCAACACTCACATTGCACATGTATGAAATTCCAACCTTAATTTAATAATAGATTAATTTCTAAAAAAAATGACATATTCCTTCTCATAATTTGGGGGTTTACTGATTTATATACAAGAAATTATTCTTTTCCAGATTCTGTCTATTAGTAATGCAAGAGAGCTTCAACTGCTCTTATTTGATAGTATATAAAAATTTGTTTTACTACCCCTTTTTACATATCTTATTTTTTATTCCAACAAAAATTTTAGATTTATAACACTAATTTACTGGAGAAGCTTATTTTAATATGGACTGATCTGAGATGCTTATTTAATAAAAACAAAAGAGAAACCAGATACTGAAATTTATGTTGGATTATAAGGTTTTGATGATGTGTGTTAACATCTATAATCGTTGTTTCTTTCCACATTTCTACCTAATATACAATTTGTTAGAAATTTCTATTATGAGAAAGCATCTGTCAATTGGATAGGGGAAAGTGATATTTTGGATTTTAGAAAGTGATATGACAAAGTAAACCTAAGAAAATGTAGAATCAACTGTGAGATGTGTTCTTTTTATTGCACTTCCTGGGAGGGCATGTATTACCACCGTCACCATAGATGTAAACAAAATCCCTCTTTTCACCAATATCAAACTTTCAACTATTCAATCTGAACAGACAGAGAGAAATTCCTAAATTGATGCTTGCACGAAATCTTTATCATTTATAAGTTCGATAATAGGAAGCTATTCCATGAATAGCAACAAAGGAAAGGTTTGGATGTACATCCTGATTTGTCCAGGAATTTGGGGTTTCTCCCACATTGCATCGATGGAGATTTAGATAGGGATGGAACAGCAGAAGCTGCTGCCACATGCATCAGTATTTCCAGCTTATTTAATGAAGTAGTTCTAGAAATTTATCACTCCAGTCATGAACTTTCATGTACAGTTAAAAGAATCCCAGATTTCTCTCTTGATTATGCAACAAAATGTATAGCAAATCTCATATATGGTCAGCAGAAATGGTTGGATCATCATGCATGGCAGTAAAGATATGGGGAAATTGCACATGGATGGCAGCAAACGATGATGAAGGAATGTACAGAGAAACAAGTATAATAGGCATGCATGGCAGCAAAGTGGGGAAGGAGGTACCTAAAGGTATCTCCAAAATTTAGAGATAAATTTTGACATGCAGCAACTCCAATGACTGTTTGAAGGCTCTCAGGGCTTTGGGCTGTAGCTTCGGCTGTAAATTAGTTGCTGGAGAAGCCGTAGCTGCAGTGGCATGGCTTGGAAGATTGCAACAACAATATTGGGGTGCTGGACAATAATTCCAGCAAGGCAAGGGGAGAACTTTAAGCTCCCAACGGCTGGGTTTGAGAGAGAAATGGGTAGAAAAGAAGGGATGGCTTCGTTGGAATCTCTTATATAGGGAGAGGAGGCAATTGGAAGAGGGAAACTTCCAAGAAGCTTCCCATATATATATATATTTACATATTTATAACATCAGCCATGACCTCATCCATGACCACATCCTCTATGATGTCATTAGTCTTTTAATATATATTTCTATTTTGTATATGTATATATAAGATATATTTAAATCTGCAGAAGGACACGGTCTGTTACTGTAGCAGAAATTATTATTCTCTTTCTTTCTTTTTTTATTCATTTATTTGAGATGTTTATAAATGCCCGTATGTGCGCATCGAGCCTCTGATTTCGACGCGCAATATCTTGTTTTGATCGTCTCTAAACGACGATCAATTTGAGTATAATATTGGTATATTTCCGATCGAGTTTTGAATACCCGAATTTTCGGATATGGCTTTTGTTTAAGATTAAATTTTGTGATTTAAAAATATCAAACAACCTCCGATTGACGAACGGTTGATTCCGTTGGTCTTGTGTCGTCGAATCGGATCTAATGATGGTCTTGGTTCATTTTGCAGTTTCTGAATTTGTGTCGCGGCTTTTTCACGGTGCGCGCTACGATGCGACCGTTTTTCGGTCGATTTCGCCCGAATGACTTTTGATTCATAATAAATTTACCGTTTTTGGTTGTTTGGCATTGACCAACAACGTTATTGGGTTCATTGGACCCAAAATCGGACGAGTTCGGGTTTGTTAGGATATGGATGTTACACCCTGGGTTGTATTGATGGTCCAACTACTGGAATAGATCGCTAGCTGTGGAAATATGACATGTTCTCGATGAAGCGGGCCTACATATTAGTGGATAGGTCGTCATCTTCACTCGAAGAGAATTGGATCGGTAATTGCATCTTCATTTGAGGATTAGAGATTCCAAGTAGTACTAGCATATTTTTGTGGCTTTTTAGATGAAACACATCCTGGCAAGAGACTGTTGTGCCAGGCTTTTTGCAGGTTTATCCGGTATGTGTCCCCTATGCAATTAGGAGTTAGAGACGGTGTGGCATATTTTTTCACTATGAGAGGTCCTCCCTAATTGGCATGAGGTTGGTTTAGATTGGGTTAACCATATTAGTACAGGTACTTTTTGGGGCTCTCTACATGCAAAACATGAACTAAGGGAGGCAAAGCACAAACTAAGGGATGTGATTCTTCTGCATGTAGTTGTTATTTGGGTATTGTGGCTAGCTAGAATCGGAATACTCTTTGCCTTTCAGTGCTTCTAAGTTATTAATGTAATTTCTCACGTCAATATTCTCCTCGAGTCATGGCTTCTGTAAGTTTTTTTGAAACACCTCTTTTAATTCTATGAGCCAAACACCATAATGTGTTTCCCCCTTTTTTGGATAAAAAAAAGTCTTCTAAACCCTTCTCATTGATGTTTGATTGCTTCAATTGAAAATTACACTATCTACCTCTAATGATCTTGGGAAACTTCCTTTTCTTTACTAACCCGTTTAGTTGCACAGCCATGACTAGCAAGCAATATTGAGATATCAAGCTCACTCCCGGGATTCTTTGGCAGTCTTTGCAATACCGTCAATCTCTTCTCCTCGTAAAGTAATCTATCTCCTTGTATTTATATATTTTAAATTGATTTAAAAAATTCAATCGTCTGATTGCCAATTAATCCTTAATCAATGACCTGATCGATAGAGTACTAACTAACAACTTCTATAACTTTGGTTCATATCATCATATAGTGGCGACACAAAAGTTTCTACTTTCTATTGTAGAGGCCCACTTCAATCTTCATATCCAAAGTTATTCCGATCAACATGCACAAGATGATGCAATCTAGAGTTTATTAGTTATGTTTGAGAATTATACTTAGCTTGTGTTTGTTAATTATTGTACTTTCGAAACTAAGTATTCATGCTTCAGTTTGAGGAGGGGTGTTTAGAAGATCATGACATTGAGCTTTTTGTGGGGTGTTTCTTAGTCCCACATTGTTGAGTGATTAGACTTGGTTATGCTTGTTGGTCTATACAAAGAGCCATGCATCCCTTGCAGTCATTATGAAATATAATCAAATACCTAGCAATTGGTGGCCTTCTTCCATGGTTTCTTATCACTCGTTTGGAGTAGGGTTCCTTGTCAAACCATAGTTGCTCTTGCTTTTCGATTTCACATTACATTTTTTTGTTGAAATAAATAGAGAAAGCAAAAATTGATAATCAGACAAGAACATAAAGAAACACAAAGGTGGAACACTCATGATTTTACGTGGAACCCTACTCCGTGACGAGCAGGATGAAACCATGGGAGAAGCCCTCTAAGGGACTGATATTCTATTGAAATCTCTCATAGGTTACAAGGCGTAGGGGCTTCTAATGTGACCCACAGGTAGATCGTAGTTCCATAGATAGACAATGCGGGACTAAACATGGGAGGGGTAATTGGATCTTAGAGAGATCTAATTACCCAACTATTACATACTCTGACACTTCCTCTCAAGCAGGAGCTGCAAAAGTTGTAGCTTTCAACAAAAGCAAATAAACAACACATCTTCACTCGATACATCTGAGAGGGACATGAGGAGACCTGCTCGGAGCACTCGTTGCAGGTAGAAGACCTCATACGAAGATGGGTCTGCAGCGATCAGGTCGTACTCGTATTAAAGTCACTGCGGCGAGCAGAGGTCATGCCTGAAGTGGATCGTTAAAAGAAGTCCGGCACAAAGAATAGTCGCACAATAGATTGTGCGGAAGTAGTCGATGCTCGGTGTAGAAGCTGGTAGCAATAGTAGTCTAGAGCACGATGTCTTCATGTTGTGGATGGGCAGAAGAAGTTTGAAGCAATCCCAGGTAGAGAAGTCCATACGGAGTAGTTACTTTCGAGGATATGCACCTAATGCAGAATGGATGTCCTTCTGATGTCAGGGTAGACACTCGATGATCGAGGATAAGCATCTGATCACTTTTGTTGAGGAGTCACGAGTAGATGATGATGAACTTGAAAAGAAATCTGCAGATACATCTCAAGTAAAATAATGTGCCATGCTCTCACTCCTCTTTTCTCCCATACATGTCAGAATAAGAACATATATGATCAAGTTGGGAGAATCAACATAAAACATGCATTTTTTGCTTTTCTCTCCTTTTTTAAAGCCATATATCATTCTTTTCTTTTCCTTTCATGTCTATCTCTTTTCTTTTTTTTCAAAAAAAACATGCACCTCGCTGTCTTTTTTTCTTTTCAAATCATGTTTATCTCTTTTCTTTTATACATGCCCCTCTTTTTCTAGACCCTTTTTCATATTGTAGCATTGTATCTCTCATATAGCATTCTTCCTCTCTTTTTTTAATTTATTTGTATAATAACAATTGCTCGTTGTGCCCCAAAAAATAGAATAGCAACCATACAGAGGGTTGTAGAGCCTAAAGAAATTCTACCCCTTGTTTTCTTTATAAGAAAAGGGGTATCAGGACCCCGTTTTCTTATATCCTATATTCGATAAGGTTTCCCTTGAGAGAATCCATCGTCACCACAAACATGATGGGAGTGCTTGTGAGATGTGAGTCGCCCGAACCCAAGTTTTGTTTCGAAACGCAAGAGACACATCATGAAGTATGATGTCTGAACCACAACCACCTGGAGCGATCGCATATTTGAAGCGCAACCGCGTAACACAAGATACATGAAACAACTCCTTCCTTCTCAAACTTGAACGAATCAATGAACATGAATACTAATAATTAGTCATGGAAAAAATCAAATCTCCAAAATTGACTTACTGTGATACCATGTTGAAATAAATACGTGAAACCAAAATATATAATTAGAACAAGAACATAAAAATATAAGAGTGGAATGCTCATGATTTTATGTGGAACCCTCTTTCGTGAGGAGCAGGATGAAATCATGAGAGAAGGCATCTAAGGGTTGGATATTATATTGAAATCTCTCAAAGATTTCAAGGGACGTGGGGCATTTTTATATCCCCACAGATAAACCGGAGTCCCAGAAACAAACGAGTGGGACTAAACATGAGAGAGGGTAGGAAAGATCCAATTATCAACTATTACGTATTCTAACAATTTAAAATTCTTATGCCCTATATGACTATGGTTACCAGCTATGCTCAACACTATTTGATCATTGCTAGCAAAAGTGCATCACTAAACATCATGCGCACCTCTTGGGTTTTGTTAACTATGTTTCAGCTCCATCTTCAACATATTTGTATTTAGGACCCCCATTCTTCGGTTCCAAGGTTTGAAATATCAATATCGATATCATATCGGTCAACCCGAAACAGGACAATATTGGGGATATATCAAAATATATAGACAATATTGGTTGGAAATCTCGGAAATGATGAAAACAAGATTTTTTCATAAAATAAGTATATTAGTTCTTAAAATAAAAAATATGAATACACACTTCTTCAAGGATGAGGTGTATTTAGCAAACAATACACATTATATCTCACATATCATTGTTATTAATGATGATTGTTGATTGTCGAGAGATATTAGAAAGGAAACGATGAAATTCAAACAATAACTTAGTAACATCAAAGAGTTGTATTTAGCACTTGAACTATACATTACATTGTATTTATATGTAAGCAAAATGTCAAGCTATATCAGATATTATACGAACAAGCTAATATGCTTGGTGAACACATTTGTTGTTTGTTCCCCTGACGGGATGTGGAAAGGAGAGATAAAGCCCTTCTAAATCATGTCATGAGTGTAGGGACACTCAACCTCAATATGCTGGGTCCTCTCATTAACGACAAGGTTGTTGCTAATGAAAAGAGCAGTGTGGTTGTCGCATTATATAGGGATGGGAAGAGGCACGCCAATAGCTATGTCACTGATAATCGAGAGTGTTTGCGCGGGTCAAAGTATGTCTCACACAAGGCAGAGACAGCCGTTGTGATGACCTACAACAAAAACCTCGATCGATCAACAATTAACCCACAACAAGAATAAAGCAATGAATATCAAAAACGTGGAAACAAAGTTTATTATAACTCTACAACAAAATGTGTATATGTGTAAGCATGTGTAGAGGTCGTACGCAGGATGCAAACTGTAAGAGGCAAAAATAATGCTTAAAAATTTGTCTTTTATCTCTTCTCCATTTTATTATTTTTGTGGGTTTTTTATTTTATATTTTATATTTTTTTTGTTTTATCTTTTTGTATTTGATTTTTTTAATTTTCTATTTTTTATATTTTCTTTTCTATTTTTTATTCATTTTTCATTTAAATAGATATATGTAGATATATAAGGTTGTATACATACATATAGAGTAATATATTTATTAATAATAATAAATATAAATTAAATACATAATAAAAATTGTTTTTTCTTATTATAATTTTTTCTAATATTTTTATAATTTTTCTAGAATTTTCTTAATTTTATGTATTTTTAAACTCAAAATTATCCCAATAAGTGATTAGATAAATAGGCCCCAAATTGAATTGGATTTCTAAAATAGTAAATAAGTTCCAAAATTATCCAAATCAATTTTAATATTTAAATCTTAATATAAATAAAATTATAAAATATAAAACATATTTTTAGGTTATAAAATGATTTTTTAAATTTGTTATAAAATATTTTGGATTTTTCGATTTTTAAGGCTTTTTGTTTTCCATTTTTAGTGATTTTTGGTCTGTAATTAAATAGGATAAAATATACTATATATATTTTTGGATTTTTTAGAGATATTTTATATTTTTTGGTATTTTATAAGTTAAATAGTTCAAAAAAATAGGCTCCATTTCATTTCTAATAAATGGATTAAAGGAAAAAAATGCCAAATAAAAATAAAGACATGAATATACATGGCATGAAGCATTTAATCCTATTTTTGTGGATTCTTAGGAGTACGATAGCCATTTTCAATAAATACATAAAGAGCTCAAAAATATATGTCCTGGTAGGGGCATTTTTGCAATAAAAATTACTTCCAGGGGCTCACATTAAAATTAGCCAAAAATATATAACGTTAAATTAATTTTATTAATTTTTAACAATTACAAAGACCGCAGAGGCATACATGCAAATTTGCCACCTCACGTGGGACGATACGTGAGGTGACATGGAATGGACCCAAATATAATTATGAAATGTACAGGGGTTTTTTCTGTAAAAGTGCCTAAAGAGTACAATCTTTATTTAATTTTTATGTACTTTTTGACAATATACAAAAACCCTAGGGGA